>CABHPR010157599.1:0-15570 GCA_902168415.1 Peromyscus melanophrys | reverse complement strand
TGTGTGTGTGTGTGTGTGTGTGTGTGTGTGTGTGTGTGTGTGTGTGTGTTCAGAAACCAACCTCAGAATTCATTCCTCAGACACCATGTATTTTTTGTTTTGAGACAGGTTCCTTTGCTGCTCCAGAACTTACCAATTTATCCAGGCTAGTAAGCACGAATCCACCTGTCTCCTTCTCAGGCTGGCTTGCACAATGCTTGGCTTTTATTTATTGATGTACTCATTTATTTATTTAGTAGGTTCTGGGGATCAAACCCATGTCCAACTGAGCTAGCTCTCTAGCCTGACATCTAAATTCCTCACTGAATATCTCATTCCTATGCACACACATGAAAATCTAAGACCATGTACCTATCAAAGACAACATCCTGTCTGCTCATTTTAATGGCCCCAGAGTAGAGCAAAAAAGCATCAATTGGTTGCTTTCGGCAAATACATCCTTAAAATGTAAATTGAAAGCAAAATTAGAATCCTGTCCAAAAATCGAACATGGCTCAGACAAAGGACTGGAATGTCAGAAAATCCCACACCCTTTAACAGAGAAAACCATCCCCTATACAGCTCTTTCTGTGCGTATCTGTCTACTGTGCCTCCCTTTTCCTCAGCAATTTGAGTTATGTTTAGCAACCATTCCCCAAGATAGCATATTCCTCTGTGACAAGATTTAATTAAACTTCCTGCAAAATAATTAGCGAGGCTCTCTTAAAAGACAGTTTTAAAACACCAGAGTGATACCAAGGAGCAAATAGAGTTAACACTGTCATCAGAGATCAAAGCCATCAGAAAATGTGACTGAAGGTTTAACCTCCAGCTGCCGCCTAATGAAGAAGTACACAGCAGAACCGTGATATTCTCCCTCTCGGGTCCTATTTGACATGGAAAAATATCCCAAAGGAAGCTTAAAAATGGTAAATTTCCATTAATTACATAGAAAAGAATGTTCTCTTCATAATTTATTACCCATTGTGAAACTTCAGGGGAAAGCTGTAACTGTCTTTTAGTCTATAGCCCATCCTCCACACAGGGGAGTATGGGGATGAGCAAATAGTACCTCCATCCTGTGAATGCATCCTTGAAGTACAACACTTCATACAACTTCCTCAACTATCCTGGTGCAGGAGACTAACATGGAGGATGGAGATGGGGATGGAATGGAGAGTCCCCAGAAAGCCAGGAAGGGGATTGGAATAAGATATAGCCTCTAGATTTGGAACAATGAGCCTCAAGGGCCAATATTTGGTCACTCTGTGGGCATGTGGCCTTTTTCTCATTGAGTTTTATGATCCAGCTATGCATCACCATAGTCCACCTGTTCTATAGGCAGCATCATGGTCCATTTGTTCCATGAACATCAGCATGGTCCTCCTGTACAGTGGGCATCACTATACTCTACCTATTCTATGCACATCATTGTGATCTACCTGTTTCATGGATATCACTATGTTCATGATTATCACCATACTTTAGTTATTCTAAGAGAATCATCATGTTGTACTTAGTCTGGGGTACCACCATCGTCCATCGGGGTTTTTTGTGTGTGTTGTGTATATTCCTCTCCTCCTTACCTATTTTGAGCAGTTGTGGATTTACAGGAGATACAATACTCAGTGGTAGTTTGAAATTGGTCCCCATAATCCCATAATCTCATAGGTAGTGGCACTATTAGGAGGTGTGCCTTTGTTGGAGTGAATATGGCCTTGTTGGAGGAAGTGAGTCACTGTGGGGGCAGGCTTTGAAGTTTCATACCCTCAGGATACCTACCGCCCAGGGTGTCAGTCGACTTCCTGTTGAAATGTAGCAGTTTCAGCTCCAGCACCATGTCTGCCTACACGCCACCATGCTCCCTGCCATGATGATAATTGACTGAACCTCTGAAACTGTAAGCAATCTCCCTCAAATAAATGTATTCTTTATAAGAGTTGCCATGGTCATGGTGTCTCTTTACAGCAAGGAAAACCGTAAGGCACACTCCTAATGGTAAAAATGCTGATTCTGTATAGTAACCACATTCTTAACTTTCATTCATTCTGTACGTGTTGGGAGGATGTTTGTATGTCTAGGCATGGGTGTGAGTTTGTAGATGGATGCATATGTACATATGTGTGCATGAATGTGGACACCAGAGGTCAGTATGAAATGTCATTGTTTAGAAGCTACCAATCCTGTTTTCATTGTTGTTTTGCTCTTTTTGGAGAAAAACTCTTTCATTAGCCTGATGTTCACTGGTTTAACTAGGCAGGTGTACCAGTCAGGGTTCTTTATAGCAGCTGTTATTAACCTGTGGGCCTCAACCCCTTTGGAGATCAAGTATCAGATATCCTGCATGTCAGATATTTACACCACAATTCATAATAGTAGAAAAATTACAGTTATAAAGTAGCAATAAAATAATTTTATGGTTGGGGGTCACCACAACATGAGAAAATGTATTAAAGGGTCACAACATTAAGAAGATTGAGAATCACTGCACTAGAGTAACAGAATTTATATAATATATATTAATTCTATGTTTATATATATTTACTGATATTTATAAGGATTTGTTTACTCTTTGGAGATGGAAGTTGAACTACTTCCTATATAATAGTGACCAAAAATACTCATTCAAATTTCTTCTGTCTTTAGAAAATCCCAATTGTCATTGCTCTATATGAGACAATTATATTGAATATTTAAGCAGCCATGTGTTGATCAAGCCACAGAATACCTTTAAAGCCTTTATCATTACCATCCCTATGAACTTAAAAGTTGCAGTGTTTCTTACTTAGGTCTGCCAATTTCTTTCTGGAGCTTCCCTTCCTCATACCTAGTATGCCTCTCCATTTCCACCTAAATCACTCTCTCACATCTCGCCACTATCAACTAAATCAATGCTCTGGAGTTCGTTCCTAAATCCTCATCCTCTAAACTGGAATGGCCCATACCCTAAATATGTCAATGAGGCCCTCAACAGCCCAGCAGACTATGCAGATAACTGACTGTCTTAGTTACGGTTTCTATTGCTGTGATAAAACACCATGACCCAAAGCAACTTGAGGAGGAAAGGGTATCTTTGGCTTATGCTTCCACATCACAGTCCATCATTAAAAGAAGTCAGGGCAGGAACACAAGGCAGGAACTGAAGCAGAATCCACAGAGGAGTGCCACTTACCCGCTTGCTCTGGCTTGCTCAACCTGCTTTCTTTTACAACTCAGAACCTCCTACAGGGGTGGTACCAGCTTCCACAGGCTAGGCCCACCCACATCATTCATTAATTTAAAAAATACTCTGCAGGCTTGCCTCTAGGCAATTTGGATGAAGGCATCTTCTCAACTGAGGCTCCTCTTCTCAGATAACTCTAGCTTATATCAAGTTGACAAAACATAAAACTAACAAAAACTAGCAGTATACAGATCATGCTTACTGCCCCACACACTAGAACTTTTGGAAATGGTGGCTGCTATATAGACTAGTGGATTTGATGAAACGGCTCGCAACTCCAAGTTCTTAGTTCACATTCTATCACTTACAAGGAAGAAGAGCAGGGCTGGAGAGGCACCTCAGTGAGTAGGGCCACCTGCTAAGCAAACAAGAGGACCTACGTTTGGATCCTCAGCACCCATGTGAAATGCCAGATGTGTGTCTGTACATGTACCTGTCACCCCAGAACTCTGGGGGTCAGAGATAGAAGGATCTCTGGGGCTTGCTGGCTATCGATCATCAGACCAGCTCCAGATTCAGTGAGGGATCCTGACTCAAGTGAACAAGACAGAGAAAAGTCGAGCAGAACATTCCAAGTCCTCCTCTACACATGCACAGGTATGTGCACTCACAGATACACACACACACACACACACACACACGCAATAACTACTGAGAGTTTAGTCAATCCCTACACTTTATCTCTCCAAGTCTTGGCTTCATTATATGAAAAATAGTCAGTCCTCTCGGTGGGTGGCTATGGGGCTTAAACACATTTGATACACCAGAACCCTGAGGAAACATGTACCATAAGTCATCCATACATGAAGCTCCCACTGCTGTTGTTGTTTCCCACAATGCAAAGCTTCTGTTAAGTGAGTCCCTTATCCTACTGCTGCTGGACTCTAGCCAGATAAACCAAATTAACCTCAGGCCACTCATTGCCTTTAAATCTTGATTTCAACTGTACCCAAACAAGATTCTCTCATCCTCTCCACTCTCTCTTAATATGTCTGCCGATTGTTTTTTTCTTAAATAGGGTTAGATTGTTTTCCACCCAAAGGACTCAGTCAAGAAAATAGGCATGAGGGAAAATCTGCTTTAGCCATTAACGATGTCTCTCATGCTCTCAGCGACCTAAGTGGCTGCCCCACGCTGACCCTTCTCACTTCCCATCTGCACACAGGTTTCCTTTAATTTTAATAGAAACAGCACTGGGTCAGCCCATCACAACCTATGACCTCTCCCAACAAAACAAGGCCCCAACACAGGACTCAAAAGTTCAGGGAGCTTCCAAGCGCAATTTAAAATAAATGCCCACGTAGGTGCTACGGTCAGCACTCAGAATTTGTCTCCAAGTGATTTGCATGCTCAGAGCAATATTCTCCAATGCTTTGGCCCCATTGGGGAGTGATTTGCATTCAGGGAGGAAAGGCTAATATTAAAGTTTTAGCAATTATTGAAACACATCCAGTCGGTACTCCAATAAATTATTCTAACTCAATTACTAAAAACATCGCAAAACATTGCTGTGTGTTCAGAGCCATTCTGCCCAGGAGCCTATATTGGTGGGGTAATTAAAAGCACACCAGCAAGGGTTTCTGCTCAAATATTTGGGAGTGTTTTGTGCCATTTAAATTCGTTTTCTTAGACACACAAAGAGAGAGCTCTGTCTACTTTTCACACTTCTGTTTTCCCAGCCCCTGGTTTCTGTCACTTCCTGCTCCTGGTACCTACAGGTTCTTTCCAATTCCAACCCTAATAAACAACATGATTATGCAGTGACATGCACACACTCACTTACACATACAAACACATACACACACACACGCACAGAGAGAGAGACAGAGAGACAGAGAGACAGAGAGACAGAGACAGAGATAGAGACAGAGAGCGAGACAGAGAGCAAGAGAGAGCTCTTCCTTCTTTGTTTAAAGCATGTACTCTGGAGACTGCTGAGTGAGTCTAGGGACCCGAGTTCAAGTCCCTAGCACCCAGGTAAAAAGCCAACTGTGGCCACATACATACCTGTAACCCCAGTGCTGTGGAGGCAGACAAGAGGATCACTGGGGCTTGCTGGCTGAGAGACAGAGACACTCTCTCAAGGAACGAGGCAGAGAATATAGAGCAGGACACATCCTCCTCTGCCATCCATGTACCCATACACATGTACACAACACACACACACACACACACAGAGAGAGAGAGAGAGAGAGAGAGAGAGAGAGAGAGAGAGAGAGAGAGAGAAGCGAAAGCAGATTTATCATGTTTTATGCCTTTACAAGGCCAGGAATGTTCACATTTCTGGAATAAACCCTACAGTAATATCCCAGGGATTGTTGCCAAGAATAAGAAAAAGATGTGTTACAAAGTCTACACTAACCTCTCAAGTTCACAAAGTTGTGTCAAAGCCAAGTTCAAAGTCAGGTCAGATCATTTCAAGTTCCCCTGACCTGTGCCACCCATATACCGTTCAATAATTGTTTATCATATGCCCATATGTGCTAGACACTGAACTAAACCCTGAGAACATGACAGTGAGAAAGCCATACAGACTCCTGCCCTTTTGGATCTTGTGTCCATTTATCTGTGTATTAGTCAGGTAAGCTGAAGTAACAAATAAATCCTCTGTCTCCATGCAATATAGCAAACATCACTTTCTTCTTCCTGGCACACATCAATGGGGGTTGGTTGGGACCATAGTAAGTCACATGTCCATATCTTCCTTTAAAGCTGATGGAGAAATCTAATGCTACTAGAGGTGAGAAGTCATAATGTTGCAAGTATTTGCTACAAAGCACAACCTCAGCTCCCTCCAGACAGAGGGGGATAAATGCCCTGTTTAGAACCACAGTTCGGAGCTCTGCAGTGAATTTATAATCAAGCCAGGTCCCCAGAAATCTACTTCTGAGTCTTTCATCTCCAAACATCATCTCTGTCAGACCACAGGGATCCCAGAAATCAAACCCAGACATCATCACAGGGACCTGTGACACTCACTCCTTCATATTTAGGCTCATCTCCCCCCTACCCCCTGCCCACCACATTCCAGGCAGCTGGCTCAGAAGCCAAGATCTGAGGGTGCAAATGAATCCAGCCTGAAGCAGAGAATGGCAGTGGAGGCACATCTCTGCCTGTGTTAACTCTTCACAATGCTAGCCAGAGCCAGATATTTTCAGCAGACAGCCGCACAGATGTGGTCCTTTCTCCATCTCATGAATGGCCTTCGTCATTAGTAGTCTCCGCTCTACGGCAGAGTTGTTGGACCAAGCATTATTAGCTGTGTTAGGCTGTATAATAATATTGACAGGAGCCAATAAGTATACCCATTTTATAGATGGAAACAAAGATCAAGAACTACAGTCTAAACAGCTGTCCTTATATCAACAGATCAGTGTAGTCCTCATCCCTCATCAAGGATACTATTTGCAACATATGGAGACTATTATAGAAAACCACAACTACTCCAAATGTAGAGTTATGGAGACCAGTCCCAGCAGTATATCTAGAATACAACTCCTACACCTAATACACCTAAGTCTCAGAGATTGCTGAGGAAGAGGGACTGAGATTGTAAAACCCAGAGGATCAGGGAGTTTACTATAAGATTGTGTCTCCTAGGAATGTCAGAATGTCAGGTGGAATACTCTTAAAGTCTCATCAACATGACTGTCTAGTTCAACATGAGCTGAACAAGGACACCACCAACAGACATTCCAATGTGGAAGGGTAAAGCCCATGAAGCCTCAATGCTAGACAAAGAACTAGAGGAAACTAAGGAATGCTGAGAGCAGGAGAAAGGGTCTTCACCAGGGAAGATACACCAATGTTATCTAATACCAAATGGTCAGCCCTGAAAACATACAGGTAGTTGGTTTTTGTTGTTGTTGTTTTAATTTTTAATCTTTGGGGGTGGGGGCCCACCACCCAGCTCCCAAATAATAACATGGAGACTTATTATTTCTTATGAATGCCTGGCCTTAGCTTGGCTTGTTTCTTAACTTAAATTATCCCATCTATCTTTTGACTCTGGGCTTTTATCTTTCCCTATTTCTATATACCTTTCTTTACTTCTTACTCCATGGTTTGCTGTGTACCTGGGTGGCTGGTCCTTAGCATCCTCTTTTCCTCCTTTTCTTGCTCCTCCCTCTTCTCTTTTTCTCCTTCTATTTATTCTCTCTGCCTGGCAGCCCTGCCTATCCCTCTCCTGCCTAGCTATTGACCATTCAGCTCTTCATTAGACCAATCAGGTGTTTTAGACAGGCAAAGTAACACAGCTTTACAGAGTTAAATAAATGCAACATAAAAGAATGCAACACATCTTTGCATCATTAAACATATATTCTACAGCATAAACCAATATAACACATCTTCAACTAATATTCCACAACATATACATACATACAAGAAACATTATATAGACAGAGCAGGTTGTACTTATGTCTTTAAGAATATATAACAATGAAAAAAAGATGCCAAATTTAAAAAAAAATTAAAGTGGTAGACAGGAGAGTTTGAAGAGGGGAAAGGGGGAAATGATGTAATATCATAATCTCAAAAACTAAAAGAAATAATCTTCAAAGGAAAGAAAAAGAGCAGGCATTTGGCCCATCGAGTGGCAGAACAGACACTGAACTCAGGTCATTCTTCTGCCTGAACACAGCAGCTGGGGCTGTGGGGCCTCTGTCAGAGACCCAGAGCAAAGACCATGGGACCAACATCTAAAGTGGCCAAAACTCACACTTCCCAGGAGCAGGGATGAGCAAATTATTCCATGGTCCAAAGAGTCAGCAAATGTGATACAAATCTGAATTCACCAACAGCCAACACGAGGAAAGAAATTAGTTTAAGGTGACCTACTATGCGCCAGAATGCCAACAAGTGCAGACTATGAGTTCCTGTAGTACCAGGCCTAAACTCAAGATGTCACCTCCTCTAATCTTCCAGCAGCATTATAAGTGTATTTTCCTGGGGTGGGCAAAGACAGGGGCTCATGTAGCCGTGGCCAGCCTCAAATTCCATATTTAGCTCAGGTTGACCCTGAACTCCTGATCTGCCTGCCTCTACTTCCCAAATGCCGGGGCTTCAACTGAGCACCGCCACTTTTGGAAAGTTTGGTAATTTGTGGTTAAGAAGCCTGAGCTTCACAGAGTTGCCTAAGGCCATACAGTTGGTAAGAGGCACAGTAACTCCAGAGACCCTGTGCTGCCTGACTTCCTACTTCCTATGCTTGCTTCAGAGTCTCAGACAAGCTAGGCAAGCAAGTTCAGAAGACAGAACACACACACACACACACACACACACACACACACACACACACACACAGAGTCAGCCTAGGGTCAGGTTGGAAGGCCCCCTCTGAATTGTACCTGACAAACCAATTAGCTCTAGAGCAGGGCAACATGCCTACCCCACCCTGTCAGCGGTGGGGAAAGGGGGTGAAAAGAGAGAAAAGAAGGAAGACAAAGGAGGTATGGGAGGAAAAGGACAGAGGAAAGAGTAGGAGAGGGAGCAGAAAGAGGAAGAGGCAGAAGGACCATCCTTAGTCTCCTCAAGACCGCTCACGAAGCGGCTCGTACCAGGCAGTGGCCAAGTGCTTTCCATGTCCCTTCTCATAAAAAATCTTCACAGATGGCGCTAAAAGACACTACAGACCGGTCAAGGCTTTTCCCAAGGTCACGGTATTAGTTACTTTACACATTGCTGTGATAGAATTATCCAAAGCAGCAAACAAAGGAAGAGGATTTATTCTGGCTCATGGTTGAAAGGGGGGACAGTCACCCCAGTGGAGAAGGCACAGAGGTGGAGGTTCCATGGCAGTGAGTGTGCCAAATGGCTTGCTCACCTCTCTGCCCATATAGAAGCAGAGGTGGAAACAAGCCTGGGGTGCAGCCCAAGTGCCTGCCACCCCCCCATCCCCCTACCCCCCACCTCACCCCCAAGAGTCCCACTTCCTCCAGAGAGGTCCTAAGTCTTAAATGATCCCTGGCTCCCAAAACACTGCCACCAACTGGTGACCAGCTGTTCAACCCCAGGAGCCTGTAGGGTGCATTCATACTATAGCCAAACCCTAGAGAGCATTCAGCAGGTCAGAGGAAAAGTCAAGACTCAGTCACATTTGAGCGTTAAGTCTACTCCCTAGGCCAGCTACTGCATCTGAGGAGAGCAGAGTGGGCTCGGTGTGAACCAGAGCTCCTGGGGGCATGACCCAGCTTCCTGGGGGTATGACCCAGCTTCCTGCCTTTAGGAAAGCAGCAGGTAGATGTGGCTTCCTTCCAAAGGGGGATTCCTGTCCCACAGACTCACCAGATTTCCTCTCTCCCAGCTGTTTCCCATGCTGGCCGTGAGCAGCACACACCAGCACACACCAGCACACACCAGCACACACCAGCACACACCAGCACATGCTGTCTCTAGAGAGCTGTTTCCTCTTGCATCAGGGTCTGACTAGTGCTACTGAAATTTGAGCCCCCAGAACCCCTGGGGAGCCTGTATACAGATGTCTCCTCCTGGCTCAGCTCCAGCTGCCTGCCCATCCTTCTGCTCCCACTCCCCCCAGAACCCGTTCCTGATAATTCATTTGCCCACGAATACCCTTCCCCGGCTCTGCTTCGGCAGCACCAGAAGCAGTCTTGAGACACCCCACTTCCCCTGTTCTCCATCCTCGCCTCTGCTCACTTGAGGGTCCTCAACACAAGCTCTGACTTCTTGTCACAGCCTCCAAAGAGAGGAGAAATAGGGAGAAGGGGAAATGATGGGGACACAGAGATCCAGGCATCTGAGAGAAGGCAGCCAACTCCACCAGACCAACAGTGCCCAGCCGCCCCCACGTCCACCTGCCCTCGGCCCCATGCACTTTGAGTAATTAAGAACAGATGGCCCATCGCCTGCGCCAAGCCTCATTAACTCCTTAATACTGCTCTTCTGGAGGCCGGATGGTTGGCCGGAAAAGCCAGCTTTGGAGGTCACCTGACTAAATGATGCCCAGCTCAGAGGGCTGCCCAGCTCCTCTCAGGCTGGCAGCTGCCCCTGTTACTCACCAAAAACTACCACTGATGACCAGATGGGCTGGAAAAGGGGCATGGATGGGCCTAAGGGGCGGGTGGAGGGAATATGCTGAGTGAAATGACTCAGGCCTCTGTGGCCTTGAATAAGCCCGTGAATGTGGGTATCTAGTCTATCCCCTCACAAATGGTTATAGTAATAATAACAGTAAGAATAATTGTATATTGTTCTAATGGTAAAGATTATTCCTTTAATGGTGGTAGTAATTACTCTGGTGTTAATGGAAAAACTGTACCAAACAGGTTGCAGGTGTTATTTTAGTCCGTCTTCATAACTGCCCTTTGAGATGGTATCTCGCAGGAATTTTTTGTGTGAAGCCATTCCTGAGAAGATATGAAAAAAAAAAATCTATTCAACCCAGGTAGGGAACCAAGGACAGACCAAAGTTTAACATGGCCAACCAGTGGGTTGGTTGGGGTTGCTTATGAGAGCGTGAGTGAGGAATTACTTACAGAAGTATGGAGAGTCCAAGGCAGCTGCACTGAAAGCCCACTCCAGTGTGGGTGGCACTCATGAAAGCTGAACCCCTGGGGCTCTCTGCATGGCTTAAAGGAAGCTGGCTCCACAGGTCACAGAGGCTCTTTCAGCGTGGTTCAGCTAAGGATGGCCTCAGCAGTCCCTACCACTTCTATAACCTGTGCATCCAGGAAGTTGCAGGGACTTCCTGGGAATTCTCAGTTGCTTATTTCCTGAGTCTTGACAGTCTCCCTTTAGAACCTCCTGAGTCACAAGGAACTTCCTGCTGGAATGTTGTAATGGAGAGGAAATAGCCACACAACAGACCTCCATTTTACAGATGAGAAAAACTGAGACTCAGAAAAGTAACTTGTACTTTGAATGTGAGATGCCCCTATGGGCTTGTTCTCCATCTCTAGCTAATGGTGCTCTTTGGGAAGAAGGTGAAGGCTTTGGGAAGTAGAGTCTAGCTGGCAGCTGTGGGTCACAGGAGGTGAGCCTTGAGGGTTATGGCCCAACTCTGCTTCAGGTCCCATTTCTGCTTCCCAGATTTCCAAGTTGTGAACAAATCACACTGCACACTCCCTCCTCCCGAGATCTTCCCACTCGGGTACCTGAGCTTCCCCATCATTACGCACTAAATCCCTCAGACTGTAATTCAGAAGTAATGTTCCCCAAGGTCATACTTTCCCACTACATCCTCATATGGCAGAAGAACACACAGGCCCCCTAAGGCTTCGGCTGTAAAAGCATGCCTCTATTTGCAAGAGCTCTACCATCATTAATCAATTCTCCAAAGTCTTACATTTAAGTACTGTTCTATCTGGTTTAGGATTCAAATATCTATCATGCTGTATCACCCATCCTACCTACCTTAGAGGGACTTTCAAATCTCAAAGGAAAAGAAGAAACTATAAAAGTATTCTCTAGTCTTTGACATCTCAGACTTTTTGATCCCCTCAAAGCATTAACAGACTATTTCCAGGGATGGGGGAGATGGCTTATTTGATAAAGTGCTTACCATCTAAACCTGAGGACCCAAGTTTGATCCTCAGCACCCATGCAAAGAGCTAGGTATGGTGGTCCTGCTTTTAATCCCAGTCCTTGGCAGGTAGGACAGGAGGATTCCTGGAACTCACTGGTGAGCCAGCCTAAACAGCTCCTGAGCTTCAGGTCCTAGTAAGAGAACCTATCTCAAAAAACAAGATAGATAGCTTCTGGGGAACAGCACCCAAGGTTGACCTCTGACCTCCACAATTCATGCATGTGCAAACACACACAGACACACACACACACACACACACACACACACACACACACAAGCATATATAAACCCCATTTCTTACTCAATCTACTCTACCCAGAGTGTCTTTTAATATCTAAAACTCCAAGGCTTACACCAGAAACTTCCTGTTCTTTGCAAAGCTTCTTACCACCTTAAAAGACGATATGTGCTTATCTGTAGGTTTTGGACAAAGTTGATCAAAGAGAAAATGCTGAGTAGTGATTGTCCCTGGCCAGAAGAAAAAAAAAAAAAAAAAAAAAAACGGAAGAAACTCGGCCGGAGTGTCTCATTCAAGAATCTGGTGTGTATTGACTGAATGAGCTTCGGGTGATCCAGACACAGGGAAGGTGGTGAGGTTCAGAGGTAAGCATGGAGTCGAAGAGAAGGGCCTCCAAAACCAGCTTCTACTGTCATGTGCAATACTGGGATTGGAGAACTGGAGGAAGATGGGTGCCTGTTGGGCACAGATGTGAAGGAGTGCAGAGCAGTTTATCCTAGTGTCTTCTCACATTTGAAAATGGCTTGGCAGAAAAAGTCTCCCGTTTCTTCTAAAGGATGGGGTTGTCTGGGCACGTGCAGTGTGTGAACCTCTTATGTCAGTGCACTTTTCTGAATGTCTATTGCACTTCAGTAGAGAAGTGTTTGCTTTTTAATCAAAGGCAGATGTTGCTAGGGAGAAACAGCAAGTGCTTGGAAAGCCTGTGCTCCGCAGGGCTGCCGTTCCAATGTTTGCAGGTTGTAAATACTCATCTCCATTCCCAGAAAACCTTCTCCTGAAAACAAGTGGGTACCAGGTTCACTGGTTATACTACCAATGAGGGTTAGTTACATTGTCAGTTTGACACAACCTAGGGTCATCTGGGAAGGTCTAGAGCTGGAAAGGGACTGTCTAGGTCAGGTTGGCCTAAGGGCATGTCTATAGGAGATTGTCTTAACTTTAACTAGAGTTGGAAGACCCAATCCACTGTGGGTAGCTCTGTTCCCTGGGCAGAGACTCATGGATTGCATAAGAGTGGAGAAAGGGCTCAGCACTAGCATGTAGCATCAACTCTGTGCTCTCTGCTCTTAACTGTGAATGTCATGTGACTGGCTGTTTGACGTGCCTGTTGCCTTGATTTCCCCACAACGATGAACTATAACCTGGAATTGTGAGCAGAATAAACCCTTTCTCCCCCAGGTTGCTGTAGTTGAGGTGTTTTGCCACAGCAACAGAAAAAGAAGCTAGGACCCTGACTAATCAGTTCCCCATCACTTCTTTGGGCCTGCTTTCACTAACCTTCCTTCAAGATTAATGCTTTCATAACCATCCCTCTGTTGCAGCTATGGTAGCCTCTAAAGGTGTCGTTCCACACACTTTCCAGTCACTCTCCACACCCATCAACTGTCTGTCCTTTCAGAGCATGCTGTCTCCTGATGTCTGCACGGTTCCTTCTCATTCTCCTTCAAGACTTTATCAAATAGCTCTTCAGTCAGATTTCCTTCTGGATACTGCAGTCCACTCAATAGCAGCCTCCCAAGACATCCAGGTCCTAATCCCCGAGGCCTGTTCATATGCAAATAGCCCATGATGGCCAAAGGTGCCCTGCAGATATGTTTGCCTGATGAAGAGACTGCACTGGATCATTCTGGTAGGTTCTATAAAATCGCATGGGTCTTAAGAATGAGATATGGGAGACAGAACGAAAGGGAGGGAAACAGAGAAAGGAGGGGCTGAGATTGGAGTATTCTTGTATGCTGCCTTGGAAGTGGAGGTGAAGGGCCAATTAATCCCATAAATTCAAGAACACAGAGAGTTTTCAGAAGCTAGAAAGACAAGAAACCAATGCTTCGGGGCTGGGGAGATGACTCAATTGAAAAAATGATTGGCATACAATCACAGCAAATGTAGTCCACCCCCAGAATCCACCAAAAGCTGGGCATGGTGCCATGTGCTTGTGATCCCAGTACTGGGGACTGGAGAGAGGAAGATCGCTGGAGATCACTGCCAGCTGGCCTAGCAGACTCAGTGAGTTCCAAGCCAGAGAGAAACCCTGCAGTATCCGAGGAACCACAGCCAGGTTTGACCTCTAGCCTCAAAGTGCACAAACACACACGTTCATGTACACAGATACACATACACACATACACAAACACACACACACACACACACACACACACACACACACACACACACACACACACACACAGAGGGGGGGGGGGGGGGAGGGACAGGGAGAGAGGGAGAAAGAGAACAGATTCTTCCCTAGAGCTTCCAAAAACAAACACAAACACAGTCCTGTGCATCCATTACAAGCTTTCAACCTCCACAAGCGTTCGATAACACATGCACGATTTTAATCCACTAAGTTGGGTGGTAATTTATCTCAGCAGCAAGAGGAAACTCCTCAGCCACCTCATCTGAAATGTTATTCTCCATTATTTGTGCTCATGCATGTATTTGCATTCATACACAACCTTATCCTTCACCTTGATTTAGTCTCCACACATCACCATCTGGCAATGAATAAATAAGAAAACCATGGCGGATGACCCCCGTGCACACACAGAAATGAATGCACACTGAAGTCCATGATCTTTGTCTGTTTTGGCCACTGCTGTCTCCAGTGGCCTTGCACCCAGACCCTGACCTACTGCTATTAAGGGACTCGACACGCACATAGTGACACTTACTTGTTTTATTGGTATTCATGCAAAACCACTCTTACCTCCCAACCATTAGCATTGGAGGACCAGGGTCTGTCTCTTTTATCCCCTGCTCCATCATGTCACCCCTACCAAGGACATCTTGACAACCTAGAAGAACATTACAAACACTCGTAAAGCCATCAGGTCAGTGCTACCACAGCTTGCTACATCCAAACCCCTACGTTGTTAGCATCCTAACTAGTAAAGGGCCCTCACATTTTTATTTGATTGCAAATATGTCTAATTCCAAGTTCACTGAAGCAGCAAGAAGCAGTAGGAAAAAAAATCCACTCAAGTCTGTAATTTACAAAGCAAACCCACCCAGCAGAAGGATTCATCTTCAGGAAACAGTGGGATTCAATCAATTATATTTTGCAGGAAAAGAAAAGAAAGTCACCCTGGTCCTCCTCACACTTCCAGATCTGTTATTCGCCAACCTGGGGGAAGCAGTTTGAGGCCAAAGCTGAGCATTTGGCTTCCGGAGGCTGGTACTGCTTTTGCTCCCTGAAGAAGGAATGCAGCAGGCAGGAAGACAGAGACTGACAATGAGTCCTTCTCTCGGAAAGGATGTATGAAAAGCCAGCCAGTCTCACCCAGCTTGCTAAATGAGCATTCTGGAAGTACAAGACAGTACATCCCTTTGAAATCCTTACAAGTCAGATGTCCCTGAGTGGGCATATGCAAGGACATATTTAAATTACTTTTTTTTACTCTATGTAGCCAGCTACAAAGAATTGGAGAGTAGAAGTTAAATTGAATGAATGAAAGGGGTTCAGGACAATCTGCACAGATGAAGTGCTCCTCCCTTGAATCTTCTCCTGCCAAGATGTAAAGGGCTCTTTTTTTTGTCTATTTCCTGACCAGTCTGTTGTCCCCTACCACATGTGTTTGACATTAA
>CABHPR010157597.1:55584-79093 GCA_902168415.1 Peromyscus melanophrys | reverse complement strand
ACACACACACACACACACACACACACACACACACACACACACACACAAAGTAAAATGTAAAGTCATCATTTAAAAAAGATTTATGAGCTGGGTGGTGGTGGCGCACGCCTTTAATCCCAGCACTCGGGAGGCAGAGGCAGGCGGATCTCTGTGAGTTTGAAGCCAGCCTGGTCTATAGAGTGAGTTCCAGGTTAGCCAGGGCTACACAATGAAACACTGTCTTGAAAAACGAAATGAAACAAAACAAAACAAAACTGGAAAATATCCAGAAATATCTTCTTGCATCTTTTCCCCACTTGCGTTCCACATATAGAGAACAAAACATGGCTGCCGCCAACCAGGGCCACACCCAGTCTGACAGGGCACAGGATCTCTTCATCTGAGTTCTGGGTGAGGTTGGGAGTGGTGTCATCTTGCTGGGGAGACTGTGGGGTCCTCGTGGAGAGGCTGCTGGAATAGAAGATGACTGAGATATTGAGAGTCCTCTGACGGGGAGAGGAGGCTGGGGTGTGGTCTTGGGTGGCAGGGGCACCTTCTTCCACGTGCTGATCCTACCCCCATCATTTAAAGAAGATTTATTTGTTTTTATTATTTTATGTGGGGGATGTTTTGCCTCCATGTGTGTCTGTGAAGACTCCATGTGCATGCAGTGAGTCCTTGGAACTGGAGTTATAGATGGTTGTGAACCATCACGGTGGAATTGAACTCAGGTCTTTTGTAAGAGCAGCAAATGTTCCGAGCCATTTTGCTTTGGGCCATCTCTCCAGCCCCCCCACCCGCCACTTAAAATATTTATTCAGCTTATTTTTTTATGTGTGTGTTTTGCCTGCACATATGAACGCATGTGATATTCAGTTTATTTAATTTATGTGTGTGTTTTGCCTGCATACATGAACCACGTGTGTGCTTGGTGCCCGTGAAAGTCAGAAGAGGGCATTGGATTCCCTGTAACTGAAGTTACAGATGGTTGTGAACCATTGTGAGGATGCTGGGAATTGAGCCTCAGTCCTCTGCAAGAGCAGCAAGTGTTCTTAACTGCTGAATTACCTCTCCAGCCCGTCCCCTCATCTTTATAATCATGCATCAGGGCCTTCCAAACTCTTCAGCAGTCATGAATATCCAGTGGAGGCAGCTACAGGGACATGACCCTCCGCTTAGCACTGGAATGACCCCTATGCAAGGCTGAGCATGTATGCTTGGGTTCAAGTCTGTAGGTGGTGACCAATGTCTCTCCCACTCGTCCTGAAAGGCCAGGTCAGAAAGATTCCGGAATGCATTTCACAGAGCACATGCTATGATGTTCTCTCAAAAGCGTGTTGGAGCTGGCCAGGTCATCGTGTCTTCAGATCTGGTCCTCCTTCATTCCATGTCTCTGAAAGAATGGATCTGCCACACACAGAGCTGGGAAACAGGAACCTCAGCCTTCCCCAGACTCCTCTCCCTTTGCTACCCTCATCAATCAATCAACCAGCCAATCAACCAACCACTCACTCACCAGGTCCTATCCAGGACAGCAGGACCTCATGGACATCTAGCTCCCTTTCCCAGCCTGCTGCGCTATGCTAATTCACACCAGTTCTTGCCCTGGTTCCTGTTACTGCTTTGGGTTTTTGTGTTTGTTTGTTTCGTTTTGTTTCGTTCGTTTGTTTGTTTTTGCTTAGTGGCAATCCAGCTGCAGATTACTGTCCCTGGTGGCACCTGTTGAAATACTTACCATCTTTCCTGGCTTCTGGGTAAATCAAAGATATCCCCTGGGTTTACTGTTCTCCCCAAGCTAGGTTCCAGTATCCTGTCACTCTCGTTTTTTGTGAGTTTGGGGTCCCCTTGCTCTATGTAGGGAGTTCGAACATTCTGCTCTGTTCTGACATAGCTTTATCCCTGAAATTTTATTTCAGAGCAGCTTTAATTTTGTCAGAAAATTTGATGGAGGGCCGAGGATGTAGTTCGGTGGTAGAGTACTTGACTAGCATGCACAGGCCCTGGGTTCAGGCTATAGTATTCCACAAGCAAGCAAGCAAGCCAGCAAACAAACACAAACCAAAAACCAACCACCAACCAAACAGACAGCACAGAAGGAAGAGTGGGAAGCAGAGAGAGTTGCTATGTACATCCCTAAGGTAGTTCCCAGGTCCTCCACTCCCTCTTGTGTATTACATCTGTGACAGCCGAAGAGCCAATATTGGTACGTTGTTACTAAGTCCATAGTTACATCAGAATGCTGCGTTTTCTGTGACCTGTACTCACTGTTACTGTATCATACAGAATAGTTTCACTGTCTTAAAAATAGCCCTGGCTCTCCCTGTTCATCCAGCCCATATATATCCTAGCCTGTGGCAATGATTATTCCTGGCTTTTCATGTGTCAAAATGTATTCCTTTAGGATAGATTCATATCAATCATATATGTAGATGCTACCAACTTGTAATAGCCCCCATATCTTCGTATCGGCAATGTGCTGAACACAATCCCTCCCTCCCTCCCTTCCTTCTTCCCTCCCTCCCTCACTGACCTTACTGACTTAGAGATAAAGGTACAGAGATTTACTTATTCCGGTGACTTCCCCAAGACCACACAGCTAGCAAGTGCAGGGGCTGAGATTAGAACCCGGCCTGCCTGAAACTTGCCCAGAGCCCTACAGTCATCAGCCCTATTTTCTGTCCTCTGTCCTGTCTGGACTGGGAGACTGAAATGAAAGTCTGTTTCCAATTCGTAGCTGAGTCTTTCAGAACCAGGAGCTGAAATAGCTGAGCCCTGGTATAAATGTAGATGGATGGAAAAATGCTGTGCGTTTTGGAATACTAATGAACTGCTAGCTGGAAGGATCAAAGTGGGGGAAATATGAGGAGCCTTGGGGCTGTCTGCAGGAAGAGATGCCCAACATACACATGCCCCAGACTCTCCAGGCCCAGGCTCTTAGTCGACTTGTAAATTCTCACTAAATGACCTGAGGTGTGGTGTCTGCTCCAGCCCCACTGCAGCCAGGACCCTATTAGGAAGAAGCCAGCTCCTTTTATACTAGTCTGAAGAGGCTTGAAGAGGCCCAGAAAGGCCGGCCCTTCCGCTGGACTCCCCTGGAGCGAGGCCAGGCCTGAGAGAGTTATCACGTGTGTACACTTGATGGCCGCGCCTCCTCTTCTCTGAGTGCACCACGAGACCATGGTTCTCCTCTCTGCTAATGCAATTTATATGTCTGAGCATGAACAAAGGATTTGTGAGCCTTCGAGGTGGTGGCTTTGGAAATTACCATGGCAGGCTGGGGCTGCCCCACAGAGACCTGAGGTTTTAGAGGAATGATTTTTTACCATGCTGAACCTATTCCTGGAAGGGAAGCAGAGTCTCTTCTATTGCCCAGCCCCCACAATGACCCTCTCCCAGGTCCTTCTGTCCACTTATTTATTCATGTATCTGATTTCTTTTTTGGAGACACAGTCCTAGGCTGGCTATCAACTCACTATCCTGACTTGTGAGTGTTGCGATTACCAGCACAGTGTCACATCTGGCTCCTGGAGTCCCTTAAAATGTAGTTAGTCTGCTGGGCAAGATGCTGCACTGGGGAGGTTGCGGCAGAAGGATCATGAGTTTTAGGCCAGCCTGGGCTGTACATTAAAATCATAACAAGCAAGCAAGCAAACACCTCCCTTCTCTAGCCATGCTAAAAGGCCATTAGCCGGAATGGATGGCATTTCAATCATCTAGGGCCGGAGCTGGAGCTCAATGGCAGAGCCCTTGCCCATCATACGCTGAACCTTGGGTTCGTTCCTCAGCATCACAGCCACCCAGCAGGCAGAGAGTGACATAGGTGACAGCTCATACCTGTAGTTCAGCACTCAGACGGCAGAGACAGGAGGATCTAGAGTTCAAAGCCAGCCTAGGCTATATAGGGCGAGCCAGTCTCAAAAATGAACCAATGAAGCTCAGGGGTAGGGCATTTGCCTAGCACATATGAGCCCCAATCTCCCAAACAAACAACTGAAGTTGACTTGGGGCCTTAACAGTGAACGCCAGGGAGCCCCCCAGAAGGCTCCTTTTCCAGGATCTGCTGACTGGGGAGGTGAGGTGGGAGTGGCAGCCTTTTTCAGACTTAGACTTGGGCTGTCACCAGCTGGTGGGACGTGTGCTTTCAAATTTCTGAGCCTCACTCTTTCTTTAGGACATTACGGGGAATAAAAATGTACACCATGAGATGGTATCTCACACTGAAAAAAAAAAAAGACTGGTGTGGCCTCGGTGAGGGGCTTCACTCCGAGTTGCTCTGCTGGCACTTAGGTCTTTGAAGTGAATATTCTTAGTTACCCCGTGGGACTGTTCCTAGGCACTGAATTAGACAAAGCGTGTGTCATGCCTTGGCAGAGAAAGAAAATGCTGTAGGCTGAGTCAGTTGCCAGTTAAGAGCTCAGCAGTCACCAGTGTCTTTCCTGCTGACCGCCATGCCTGCCTAGAAAGGCATTTTGTTGTTGTTTTGTTCTGAGACAATGTCTCAGGTAGTCTATAATGGCCTTGAACTCCTGACCCTCTTGCCTCCACCTCCTGAGTGCTAGAATTGCCACCATGCATCACACCATACCAGGCTTAGAGGGTGCTGGGGATCGAACCCAGGGCCTCATGCATGCCAGGCAAACACCCTGCCAACTGAGCGACATCCCCAACTCTGAAAACACTCTTTTTGAAACCCATTCTGGCCATGTCATTTCCTGCTTAGAAGACCTCTATAATGTACCTTTGACTGTAAGAGGAAACCTACTTCCGGACTGACAAACTACCTTTCCAGCCTTGCTTCCTCTTACCCTAGACCCTACCTTGCAGTACCAGAGTCCATGGCAGCAGCTCCCAGGCAGCATCTCTTGTCCATATTCTCGTGTCTCATAACTGAGGGTTTTTTTCCCCCTCCAACGATGAGGATGGCTTTCAAAATTAATTTTGAAAAGGATACCAAGGGGCTGGAATATAGCTCAGTGGTAGAATGTGTGCTTAGCATACATAAGGCCCCACGCTTCAATCCCCAGTACCACATTTAAAAAAAATTAAAAAAAAAAAAACTTTTCAGAGGCAGGTGGATCTCTGTGAGTGTGAGGCCAGCCTGGGCTACAGAGTGAGTTCTAGGAAAGGCGCCAAAACTACACAGAGAAACCCTGTCTCAAAAAACCAAAAAAAGAAAAAAGAAAAAGAAAAGAAAAGGATGCCTTCCTGATCTTGTTCAACAAATAATTCTATGAAAAAAACAATGTTGCAAATTGGCCCCTTCATGCCTTAGAATGTAGCAGGAATTCATTCGCTGTTTCCCTATGAGCCACTGCCATGGAATGATTGGAACATTCTATTTCTTTGCAATTTCCCTATATTGGGTTGCAAGCCTGGAAAATGATAGATGGCTGAAATTGATCAGGGTAATCGATGCTGTGTGAAGTATTTACACACGATGGATGTATCACCTGCCAGATGTGAGCTCTGGTAGGGGCTTGCTTGTTTATAAAGCCCCCCGAGATGGCATTTATATCAGTGACTAATGTTTGGGTACCACACTGTTCACAGTGCTTCAGAAACGCCTGTTTATTCGACACGACCACCTTGCTCCTTTACTTCCTCATCCATCACAGGTCTGGGTGCTCTTTCCTACATAACAAAATCAGTGTTTTATTCAATCTTCTCTCTCCGTGACCTCCATGATATATGGGGGTGGTTTTATTTTGCATTTCCAACTGGCCTCTAGTCTCACCTCCCCCTCTAATTCTGAGCTTATGTGATGCTGGCGCTCAGTCCTGAGGCTCTGACTTTTCATTACCAAACCTGTAATATAAACCCTAAGGCCCTCAGTCCAGCTTCAGATGGTCCTTTCAGCCCTGTGTCTTAGGAAGACGCCCAGCACCAGACAGGGATATTCTTGCTACTAAGAAAGAAAGCCAAGCTTCTGTTGCTTTATACTCACAAAGGTTTTACTGAAAGATCCTGCATAGGACAGAACTGAAGCAGCTCTGGGAACTTCAGAGACTGGAACAAGGGTCTTCAACTCTACTGGCAACCGCCTTCCCCACTGTAGAGGTTTGAATGTGAAATGCACCCCACCCCTATGCTCATGAATTAGAAACCTCAGTTGATGGTGCTGTTCTGGAAGGTTGTGGAGTCTACGCAAGGCAGAGCCACTGGAGGAAGTGGATCACCGGGTAGATCTTAGAGTTTTATAGCTCTGTATTTGTTGTATGCCCCTGCCCCCATCCCCGTGTGACAACCCTGGCTGTCCTGGAACTCACTTTGTAGACCAGGCTGGTTTCAAACCACCCGCCTCTGCCTCTGAATGCTAAGATTTAAGGTGTGGTGGCCCAGCTTGGTTTTGTTTCTTGAGAGAAGGTTTCTCTGCATAGCCCTGGCTCTCCTGGAACTCCCTCTGTAGACCAGGCTGACCTCGAACTCAGAGATCTGTCTCCTTCTACCTCCCAAGCGCTGGGATCAAAGATGTGTGCCACTATGCCTGGCTCCTTCCCCTTTTCTATCTACTCTATGCTTCTGACTAGCTGGGGTTCCCACCAACATGCCTTCCAAGCCACAATGGGCTGCATCCCTTCTTGAACCACGAGCCACAACAAATCTTTTCATCAATAAGCTGATTTCCTCAGGGATTTTATCACAGCAATTGACTTCCTGCTTATCCTGTGTGATGGCTTCATCTTCTTCTGCAGAAGTCATCAGGGGATACACCATGGTCAGTGGGGAATACACCATGGTCATGGGGAATACACCATGGTCATCGGGGAATACACTATTGTCATCGGGGAATACACCATGGTCACCATGGTCAGTGGGGAACAGAAACTGATCAGTGCCACTTGTCACCAAGGAAAGTGTGCTTCTTCTGGGTCACTGGCCACAGCTGGGGTATAGGGAGTTCTGACTGACCAAGCAACATAACCCAGCTCTGTGGTCAAGAGGAGAGTGAAGGAGAGAACCCCATTCCATCAATCTAAGTCCTCATTGGGCAGCATAGGTGCTCTGGGCCAGCTCCCAGCCTCTCCAGCTTTTCTACAAACCAGAGAAGGAAACAAAGGCTCCAGCTGGCAGCTGAACAATACGGGTACGGTGTAACATTGGAGATAGCTCAGAGTGCTGTAACAATAGGGGTACAGTGTAACACTGGAGATGGCTCAGAGCGCTGCCTGAGTCCAGGCATGACCTTTAACTGCCTGTTCTGACAAAGCTTCCAGAAGCCGAAGTTCTGCTCGGAAGAGAGAGCAGAAGTGAGCTAGGGGATGGAGGAGACAGAGGTTGTGCAAGCGACCCTCAGGGAAGGTGTGGAGCTGTAGGCCTGCCCCAGAGTTTCAGCAGCCCGGGAAGGCCAGGCCTAAATATGAAACGAGGAAGACCGGAAAGATGAGCTAGGGTTAGAACAGCTATGTATACAGCCTTGGCTCTCGGCTCTCCCCGCTCTGCCTTCTACAGAAGGCAACCTGGAACTCAGTCTCAAGGCCAAGTTCTAAAGTACCTCATTCTGAATCCCTCAGTGGCAGATCAGAGCTGCCTAGGGATTCCACAGTGCCTTGCCGCGTCTCTGTCCTGGGCTTTCATGTTCCTCCTTGCTCTTGGTTATTTATTTACACATCTTAGATTCTTTACTGCATCAAAAGACCAGGAATGTAGGACTCAGGGCCTAAACGTCCTTCGAACTCACACAGCTAGGCTCACACGGGCTCTTGGTTAGCGATCAGAAAGTAATTGAATCGTGATCGCTCAACTAATTGGACAGTTTTCCCCTCCTGGGAGCAACCAGTGAGAGATGACATTGGTTTCATGTAGAAAGAAACTTGAAAATCACCTAACATTTTCTAGACATATCCAATTATTTTCTTTAGCCAAAACAAAAAAAGAGCTTTATAGATTTTACTGATTATAAAGTTGATAGCTCTGCATATAGAAAATGCAAGTGATACATAAAAGCATAAAGAATAAATTTAAAACCACACAAGCTACTTTCTCCCAGAGGCAGCCTGCTAACATTGCAGCTAACAACCTGCCAGACATTTCTCTATAAATCTAGCTGTTATTAATATGTAACTTAATAAGATGGTAGTAAAAATGCAACATAAGGTAGCCCTCAGAGAAATGCATTCAAAAGAATTAACTGTTAAGTAAAATGTTGTTTTCCTTTTAGATGATCTAAGTGCGGTCTCTGATGTTCCCAGAAGGATTTAAAACAACTATTTTCAATATTTGCATAAGAAGGTTCTATCTGCTCTCCTTCTTTTATTGAGATGTATTTGACAGTCTATAAAATTCACCTGTTAAAAGTGTATAGTACAGTGGTTTTTAGTGTACCCAGAAGGTCATGAAGCTATTACAACTACCTAATTCCAGAGCACCGCACACGGAAACGTGATACCCTTTGAGAAATCACTCTCAATTCCTCTCCAAACCACTCCCTGACAACCACTAATTTACTTTCTGTCTCTGTGGACTTGTCTACTTTGGACCTTTCATATAAACAGGGTCACACAGGGGCTGGAGAAACAGCTCAGCAGTTAAGAGCTCCTGTTGCTCTTGCAGAGGACCTGAGTTCAGTTCCCAGCACCCATATCAGGCAGCTCACAACTGTCTGTCACTCTAGCCTCAGGGTTCTTATATACTCTTATGGCCTCTGAGGGCACCTGTATTCACATGCACATACACCCCCCCCAACACACACAATTTAAAAAGATAGGTTTTTAAATAATAAAACGTACCTGCTTGAACATGCTAGATAGTACAAATACTGAAATAAACAGGGTCATACAATCTGATGACTTTTGTGATTGGCTTTAACTTAGCATGGCATTTGCAAGTTTCCATGCCAGCATGTGCCAATGTCGACTTTCTTTTATGAATGAATAGTACTGTGCTGGCTGGTATACCACTTTCTGCTTATTCATTCATTGGTGGGTAGATGTTTGGACTGTCATATTTGTTGACTCTAATGAATGGTGCTGCTATAAACACTAGTGTAAAAGTTTTATTTGGGCAAATGTGTCTTTTACCCCTCTTGGGTATATGCCTAGGAATGAAATATTTGGACTCTATAGTAATTCTATATTTAACTTTTTGCAAAGCTGCCAAACTGTTTTCCAAAGTGGCTGCACCATTTCACATTCTCCCTAGCTGTGCAGATGGCTTTCTGCTGTTTCCCACCCTCCACTCCATTTATTGTTGTTGTTTTTCTTATTATAGCCTCCTAGAGTGAAGTGATATTTCATTGTGAGTTTGGTTTGCATTTTCCCAATGACTAATAGCGTGAGGTAATTTCTCATGTGCTTGTTGGTCATTTACATATCTTCTCTTGACAAATGTTGTTTTGTTCAGATTCCTTACCTGCTTTGTAATGAAGTTATTTATTTATTTTTTTGTTTTAGATCCACTTGTAGTTATTGATTTTCCTTAGTTTAAACCCCTGAGGTGTACAGCATACCTGGGGTCCCGTTGGATGGCCCTCTCAGGAAGGTTGCTCTGGTATTTGGTATGGACCTTGCCAGTTTCCATGAGCCCGGTTCACCTTTCCCCAGATGCTTTAGTTTTGTTTAATTTGCCACCAGGAGTTACTGTGTGGTTCTTTTGTTTTGGACACGAGCCCATCTCTTCTTGCCCAAGCTGAATTTGGTTTCATCTCGAGCGTGAACAGCTGCCCTCCTTCATTCTGGAGACCTGTTTATAGCCAGCAAGACAGCCTTGCCCACGCCTTCCAGACATGTTTGCCCTTTAGAAGTCCTGTTCCCTGTGGCCTCCACAGGCTCTAAGATGGTGAGAAAAGAGTTTTAAAAAAATTGTTGATTTTAAAAGTTCCTTAAATATGCTGAGCTTCGGCCCTTGTAAGATTTACAAAGCCATTCCTTACCTAACATCTTACTTTCCTAGTGGCGTTCTTTGAAGCATTTTTTACATCTGACCCAGTTCACTTGCCCGTTCTTCTTCTGTGTCAGGACATGCTTCTTGATTTGCCCTGTGATGATTAATCTTGATCGTGAACTTGATTGGATTGAGATGCCCCAAGATTAGCAAAGGAGGAGGTGTTTCCATAGACGGCTAGCTACGAAAGGAAAGCTTGCCGAGTGAGCACTGTACCATCCCGTAGGCTGGGGCCTCAGATGAAATGAAAATGGGAAAGAAGAGGTCTTCCCAGGTCTTCCCTCTCTGCCTCTTAGGTGTGTGCTGTGCCTTTCTGCCAGGATGATCTGGGCGACTGTCTCCTGGATGCCTTCCCTGCCAGATTGGGCAGAAACCTTAGAAACTGTGAGCCAAATGAATACTTCTTTTAGGTGTTTTTTCCTCTCAGATTGCTGACTGTGTGTTCTGGCAGTCTATGTCCTCACAAACTCAAGGATTTCTTGTTACCCAAGATTCCTCTGTGTTTACTGTGACCAGCACGTCTTTCCCACACAACCCACTTTGGACTGATTTCCAGACTGGCTTTGATGTTGGTTTGAGACTTTGCCAACTTTGTGATAAAGTTTTTATCCTCCAGCCTCCCTCCACCTGCTCGGTGCTTGTCATCTTGCTGGGTATCCCATCTTCTGACTCTCTCCTCTCAACTTAAATGTTTATTCTGTGATTTCCCAACTCTCCTTTCCTTGCCCGCTTAGTGATAGAGTGCAGTAATAACAAGACTGGTAGGGCTGAGTTGCAATCTAGATTGGACATTTACAAGCTGGGGAGCCTTGGGCGAGTTTCCTGACAGCTCTGTTTCTCAACTGACTCATTTGTCTGTCCAATAAGGATCACGATGCGTGTTTTCTCAGGGAGCATCTGTAGTCCCAATGAAGCACTCTGTGCCAGTGATGGGGATGAAGTGATGTTCAGAAGTACTGGCCAATGCTTCCAACTCAAGCTCAGATCTTCACTCCAGGCCAGATCTTGTCTCTGTCACCTCTAGCTCTCCAGTCCCCTCCCTGTGAGGCCTTCTCCCATCAGACCTGTTAACTAACAGTATCATTCCCCATGGGTCCAGCATCACCAGAGCCTTCCTCCCTCTGCCCCACCCCATCTCTTCTTCTGAGACAGGGTTACATTCAAACCTGGTCTGTCCTTGAATTCTCAGTCCTCCTGCTGCTTCCCAAATGCTCAGATTATAGACATATGCTGCCACACCTGGGTATGTAGTGCTGGGGACTGAACCCAGGGCCTCATACATGTTAGGGAGGCACTCTACCAACTGAGCCACACCCCTAGCCTACCACAGAGCCATCCATGCCCAAGTTATCCCTTTCTTTCATCTGGAGCATCATTCACTTGGTCTTGCCAACTTTTCTCTTGAACTCTTCCTCCTCCAGCTTTCCTTACTTCCCGCTCTATGCCTGTCTCAGCTCCACCCTCCTGGACCCCGTAGAAGACAAGTCTGGTGCTGCCTCTCTTTGCTCCCTGCTTTCTGAGTCTGACTCTCATAGAAGCTGGGATTCTGGGCATCTCCCTGTGGTCCCTGAGACTGTCTCTTGCTAACAAGATGGAGCTAGCCACAATCCCGGGATGGTGTAGAGTTGGAGATAAACAATAGGATTTCCAGGTCAGAGCTCTGGATTCTTTCCTGGGCTTGTCAGGGGACCTAGGCAAGCTCTTCTTGTCCTTTGAGCCTCCATGTCCCCACTTAGGAGGAAATGAACAGCCCCTGCCAGCTCTGCTGTATGGTAATCTGCCTGTCATGTGTGATGTGTTCTAACACAAGCTCATTCATGGGAGTTCTGAGACATTGTTCTTCCCTCCCCCCACCCCTACTTGACAGTCTTGTTTTCTAAGGTGAGCATCTCCCTCGCCAAGTACAGCTCAGACCTCACTTCCTGCCCCTGACAGCCTCGCCTGGTGTTGCCCTCACCTTACAGCCTAGAGTGTGTTGTTACTGTACAAATGAATTCAGCTGTTGGCCTAGCTTCTAGGCTGTGCTTTCTCTGAGAGTTTCCACTCGGGTCTCTCCTAGTCCATTCCAAGCCCCTTCACTGTTGACCTGTGAGACTTTTTCCAAAAATGAAATACGAACCAAAACCTTGCTATTTAACTAAGATAAGCCTTGAATTTGAGATCCTTCTGCCTCAGCCTCTCAAGTGCTGGAACTACAGGTATGCACCACCACACACAGGTCTCCTGTGGGATGGTCCCAAAGTCCACATCTGTGTACGCCACTCTGCTATAGGAAGCCTGGGGAGCTTTGCAGAGCCCGGAAACTGTCTTTGTAGCCTCCTTTTGGAGCTCCCCCTACCCTCTGCTCTCCTCAGCAGCTACTGCAGGAAGCTCCCCTGATTCTCTTGCTCCTTCTCTCCCTGCCCCCCCCCCCCCCCCCCCTAAATTCTACTCTCTCACTGGGCTTCAGAGCCACTGTGGCTTTCTCAGAAGCGTTCCTTGATCTTCTCATTCAAAGAGAAGCTTTGTCGTTTCCCCCGCTGCCAGAGAAGCATTTGTGTTCCCCTGGGAAGGCTCGCTCACTTTCCTTCCCTTACCGTGGAAAAGGCAGACAGTGGGTGACTGAGCCAGGTGCGGCACATGGCACTATTCCGTAAACATTTGCTGTCTAAGAGATGATTTAGCGCTGGGTTTCTGGCTTTTGTCCCCCTCCCTAGCGGTGCTACATGAAAGGTCCTACTCCACCTAGCACCACAGATAGAGTTTCCTGAAGGGCTCTGGCTCACGTGCTGCCAAGCCCAGAGCACACTCAGAGTTTACACAAAGGAGCAGCAGGAAGCAGGGATTAGAGCAAGATCTTAATCAGCCAACTCTGAGACACCTGCTGGCACCGCCACCTTGGGGACCGCCCAGACGGTGCCCACAAAGGCAAGCGGTGGATGGTGCCCACAGTCAGGGTTCCCAGTGCTGGGCTGGGTAGTTTGAGCATCTGGGTCCTTCCTATTCTAAAAGTATTAGAGCTGGTTAGAGGTGAGATCAATGGGTCCCAACACCCTCTGGTATAGGTGCTGGGGCTGACACCTAAGGAAGCTGCCAAGATCACTTGGCAAGTCAGGGCAAGGCTGAGGAAGAAGCCGGGATCCTCCCTCCCAGGCCTGGCTACACTCTTCTGCACTAGGCTATGGGGCTTTGCGAGGGAGGCTGTACCGAGCATGAACAAGGATTTTCCTAGAGCACCAGTGAGACCTTGAAATAGGCACCTGCCTTTGAAATTGTAAGAGCAAAGTCACCAAGGATGGCGGTGGCGGAAGAGGAGGAAGAGACGGCAAAAGAATAGGGTAGATAGGGACAGAGCAGGAGGCACACGCACAGAAAGACATGAAAAGTGATTTGAAACAGCGAAGACCCAGACTGAATTAGAATGAGACGCAGGGTGTGTGAGAGAGGAAGTAGAGGAGGAGGCAGTAGAGTTAGGGGGGCCAGTGGTGTTCTGCCTTCTCCTTCTGCTGCCTCCTGGAAAATGCACCAGTGGTGAATGCATCTGCTCCCCTCTTTGGGACTCTGAGGCCCACAGGATGACATGGCCTCAAAGCCTTTGTCCTCTTCCTCTTTGTGTATGTGTATCTCTGTATGAGCACATGCCACAAGTGTGTGGGTGCCCAAGGAGACCAGAAGAGGGTGTTGGATCCCCCCTGTGCTGGAGTTATGGGTGGTTGGAATCCAACATGGGTTCTGGGAACTGAACTCAGGTCCTCTGAAAGAGCATCAATTGGTCTTAATGATGAGCCATCTCTCTAGTCCCTGTCCTGAGACTTCTTTATTGGGTGCTGGGGCCTCAGCTTTCCGGACTGTGCATGGGCTTCAGCAGCTGTGGACATATGAGATGGGAACGGAGGGAAGAGTTGAAGTCCATCACATTTGCTTGGGCAGGTCAAGGGACATCAGAAACTCTGGCCTAGGGTTGTGTTTGGCTCTGCTCAACTCAGGGTCTGGGAAGAGTTTCCCTCCAGAACTTAAAACAGCGATTCCCAAGGACTTTCTAGCTTTGGATTCCTGACTACCTGAGCCTACAGGACAAAGGAATCATTCAAGGGGACTAACTCCACCTGTTGGTTCCTCCAGCAAAGAACTCTCCTTGGTGTAAATGCCAGCGTTCTGCCCTGGAATGTCTGACCTGGAATGGGGCGGACACTTCTTGTCTAGCTTCCACATGGCCCAGAAGGGGAGATGAACATAGAGGGTCACTCTCAGGACAGGTGCTTGAAATGGAACTTGGGACCTTCTGCATGCTCAGGACAGGGAGGGAAGTTGAGAGGACGAGATGGAGGTTTCCAAAGATTTGTTTATTTTTATTATATAAATACAGATATGAGTGTTTGCCTGTGTGTATGTATGCCTACCACATGTATGCAGTGCCTATGGCAGCCAGAAGAGGGAGTCAGATCCCTAGGTTACCGGCTGCTGTGAGCTGCCTGACTTGGGTGCTGGGAACTGATACCTGCCTAACCCGTGGGCTTCCAGTCTCTGGAACCGCAGCTGTCACAGTTCATTCCCAGGCTACAACCTTCCTCTGCCCCTGCTCTTCTACCTTCTGGAAACTTCAAGTCTCTGTTTCTCCAGTTTCACTCAGGCTCTCAATCCTCCCTTCTCTTTCTCAACCACAGTCTAGAGACTCAAACTAGCAACCTGACTGGCTCCGAAAGCCAGCACCACCCACCATGCCAGTTTCCATCTGAACCGAGGAGCAACCCGCTCATGTGAATTCTGGCTGTGCTGGAATCTTTGGAAGCTCTGAAGAAGTCTTCCACAGAAAACAACTCCTTAGTTTTACTGGAGTGACTTAGAGAACCTTTTAAGTGAGGCATGTGTGTGGGCAGCTCTGGATAGGACACTGGAGAGCAGGGGCCTGACAAGGGCGGTCACATCAGGAGCCCCCACCCATGTTGCTTATGGGAATGCAGCCTTTGGGGGCTAAGCATGCTATTAGAAGGTTGCATCTTCCCCATCCTCCAGTGAGTCTCCCAGCAGGGCTGATCACAAAGGATGCTTCGTAACTTTCCCCTGGAGTATGAGAGGGCTGTTACAGCAGGTCTTAGCATCTTCATGCCCCTGCAAAATGCAACTCAGAGTCCTTACTTTGGGCTACAGGGGGGCCCCAGGCAATCTGTTCCTTGCCTTTTCCATAATTTATTAGCCAGCAGGAGCTCAGTATGCTGTCCACACCAGTTTCTCTGCTCAAACAGCAAGCAGGATCCCAGCCTCCACACCTGCCTTTGCACCTGCTCTGCTCCCTGCTGGACGCCCCCACCCCACCCCCAGACATCCCAGTGGCCTGCTCCTTTTGTCCTTCATCCTCAGCTCAAAGGTCACCTCTGCAGAAAAGCCTTCCCAGACTGCCTCACTAAAATCGCATCCTGTCGCTCTCTGTCTCTTCAATCTGCTTAAATTCTCTTCATAGCCCCGATCATTACCTGATGTCAAAGTATAATTTCCAAAGAGTCAGAAACACGGCTCTCATCCAGCATCTGCCAGGATGTCAGTGATTTATTCCATTCATTAGCGAAGGGCTCAGCCAGTCCACAGCACTGGCTCTGAGGGGTAAGAGGTGCCGATACACGGAATCAATGAGAAAGGAGATCTGGGTGGGATTGCCGAGCCATCTACTAAATTGGTGGATGTCCTACAGGACACTAAAACTGTCGCCTCTGGGGTTATCTCTTTACCCAGACAGACATCGTTTGCATCTCTGTTGGATGAAATCACTTGAAGCTTATCAGCCTGTTTTCAGTCAGCCACTCACGTCTTAGAAGTGGAGTCCCAGTCAATAGTAAATACAAGTCAACAGTTACTCTCCTGCAACAGAGGTGTTCAAAGGACTTCCCAGCTGAAAGAAGCGTTCTGTGAGAGCCATCCCACCAGACAGCCCGCTCCAAGGGGCCATTCAGCTCTTGATGTGTGGTTTAAATTAATGCTATAGTATTCATACGTCAGTATAACATATGACAAGTTATGATGGCTAACATTATGTTTTAAGTTTAAATTACTGTGGATAAGATCTATAAAACAAAAATGCCTCTGCCATACATAAGCCCCACTTGCCCAAGGCCAGATAACTTCCTGGAGTTCTGGGAGCTGTTGTTCATGTGAGATAACAAGCTATGTGTGTTTGCTTCTGTAAACAAGCTTGGTTGCCCCAACTGCACAGGACGTGTGTGATCACATGTAGGTGGCAGGAAGTATGTCAGGATGTGTGCTTGACTCTACCTAATTGGACAGAGGTAGGAAGTATGTAGCCTTATGGGTTTTGCCTTTATAAGCTTCAGACTAATGTAATCTGTGGTCATTCTCTGGGTATCCTGGGTATGGATCTGGCCAGTGTCCATCGTCCTGGCCAGTATTTAATAAAGCTTTCTTCTAATTTGGCCCCAAAATTGTGGTAGTGGTCTTATTCTCACCCAGTGGGAATAACAAAATATATTAAGGTCTAATGTCAGTTATTTAATATTACATTTGTATAAATTATAGCATATGAAGATTATGGTTATTATAGTCTATCTATTTAGTATGAAGTTAATAAATTAAATTTAAATGACCAACTGTGGCTAGTGGAGTCCATATTTAGCAGTTCCAATTAGACAACAACTAGGCCACAGTTAGCCACTTTTCATTGCTCTGACCAACTTAAAGGAGGCGGGGGGTTTATTTTGGCTCATGATTTTGGAGAGTCGAGTCCATGGTTTCTTAGCCTCGGGTGCTTGTGCAGGACATCACAGCGGCAGAGGGAAGTCTTCACTTCGTGTTGGCTAGGAAGCAGAGGTTGCAAAAGGAGGGACCATGGCTGATATCCTCAGGGACTCCTAATTCCTCCAGCTAGGCCTTACCTCTTCAACTTTCAACAGCATCCTGAAATAAAGCCACAAGCTGGGGAAGAAGTGTTCAGAACACTTCCTGTTCAAATCATATTGAGGCCACTTGTTAGGCAGTGTTGTAGGGCACAGGGGCTTATTACTGTGTTTTAGATACTTTCGTTTACTCTGACATCATATTTGTGCATGCATGGAGGCGGTGGGGGTGGGGTGGGGGCGGAGAGGGGCGGGACAGTTGTCTTTCTTCCTTACAGGAAAGCAAGCCTTGTGCTAGCAGGAACTCATCTTTGTGTTCTCCCAGTACTTAGGACGGGTGTACGCAGCAGGTACACAATCTATAATTGTTGAATGAATAAATAAACACAAAGCAACAAGGGTCTTGCCAGAAACCAAAGGCTAAGAGACTCCCCGTGGTAAGTTTGCCTGACAAGCATCAGCGGGAGTGGAGCCCGACGCCTTGCTTCAAATGGCTTTCTTATTCTGCAAAGTGCTCCCCTGCTGCTAGCCCCAGCCCTTCCCGGGAGTACCTGACTGTGGTTGATGTGCTTTGGAGAATGTGTCAGGGTTGAGCGAGGAACTATGGGAAGGGCTGAGGTCTGGGGGCAGTGATGAAGCTCTGGGGATCAGGAGGGTTGAGATGGCTACAGACCGACAGACCCAGGGTGGATAGAAGACTCCCAGGAGAAGGGAAGGGACTGTTCAGGGACACAGCAAGGACAGTGGCAGAGCTGAGTCCCGAAGCCGTCTTCTGTCATCCATGGACTCCCCTCCCCCATCCTAGTTCCTAGGCTCCCTCAGAGACACAGTAAATATCCTTTGGGCTTGTCCCTTGGGTCCTCCGGGCCTCATTCTCTACCATCCCGGGGAGTAGAAATGAAGTGGGAGGAGAGATGCTGAGGGGGAGGTGAGAGATGCTTTTGGGGGATTCGGGAACTTCCATTCTGGGGTTCCAGCAAGAGATCCTGTCAATGAGGTTCTCCTTTCTGGGGGTGACCCTGTATCACTGACTGTGGGAGGCAGGGCTTGGACAGGGTGACCAGGGCTGGTTGGTGTGGCTCTGCCTAGCGCTGGAGTGAGCTGTACTTCCTTGAGGTGTGTGCCACACCCCCCTCCCATCCCTAGGAATTCCCTGCCATTCTATCTTTCTTCCAAGGGAAGTCCGCCAACATGGGAGCTGGAGGGCCTTAGAAATAGTCTAACCTCTTCTTACTCCAGCTGGAGAGACCCAGTCAGGACTGAGTTGGGCGGGAGTCCAGGGTTTCATCCTAGCTAGGGAGGATTCCTGTGTTCAGTTCTGCCTCATCTTGTCTTAGCTCACGAGGAATGAAGGGCTGGAGAGACAACACCCAGTCCCAGGCAAGATCTTTAAATTGATCTTAGAGCTCTTTGTGGCTTGTCCAGTGTGTCACCTGAAAGAGGCCCTTCTCGGTCCCCACCCTCTCACTCGAGTCCAGGGGAGGGATCCAAGCCCAGCCCCCAGATCACCACTCCGCTCCTGGTCAGGCTGTCTGGGTGAGGGTGGAGGGGAGGAAGTATGACATTGAAGGGAGAGATTCCATTGGACCTACATTCCTGGAACTGGGGTGCTGTGGAATTCTCTGGAATGGGGGCTGGAGTTTCCTCACTGGAAATGGAAACCATGGAAAACAGAGTAGGGCCAGCGGCTGGGACTTTTGTCAGTCACCCAGGTGCTTTTACTGTGTTTGGACCCCCTCCTCGATGTATCCTGCCATAGCTAATCTTCACTGCCATCTTGACCGAGTTTTAAACTATTTAGGGGCATGTCTTCAAGATTTGAAAGATCAGGAGGACCCACCCTGACCATGGGTGACACCATCCCCTGGGCTGGAAGCTGGGACTGGATAAAAAGGAACAAAGAAGAAGGAGGGTGGGAACACACATTATCCCTCTCTGCCATAATGGATTACCTCCTTCTAAAACCATGAGCCAGAATGTACTTCTCCCTTAAGTTGCCATTTGTCGGGCATTGGATCACAGCATTGAGGAAAATGACAATTCAGGGTTTTTCTAAGCTTTGCTGCAGGATTCCTTACAGCAGAGGAAAAACATGGGGTGCACTTGGTTTACATGGTCATATATGGTTACCAAGGAAACCCAACGCAGACAAGCCCAGAAGATTTGGGAAGACAGTGGGACTTCCTGAGTCCCTCCAGGGAGGAAACACTTTGTGTAATCAGCCAGTCACGTTCCTGTTGAGGAAAGCAGTCAGGACCCTCTTCCCTTCTTCCATTTCTCCTGATGTATATATCAGCTGTCTTCTTTAACCACCCAGGACACAGTGCTGAGCACTAGTCTGGCTTAGGTTAGGTGCATCCTCTTGGCCTGCACTCTATGGACCTTCGGAAAAGCAGTTGAATGTTTTAAGTGCTGCATAATGAGCCATACTGGTAGCAGCATGGAAGACAGTGGTGCTGAGTGTGATTTGATGAACTTGGAGGCCTGGCTCAAGAGGTTTCAGAGGAGAATTTTAGTGTGTTGCCTAGAGATCATTCTTGTGATATTTTGGTGAAGAATGTGGCTGCCTTTTGCCCTTGTCTGAAGAGTCTGCCTGAGACTAAAGTGAAGAGATTTGGATTAATTCCATTGGCAGAGGAAATCTCAAAACAGCCTAGTACATACTCTGTCATGTGGCTACTAGTGTTCATGCTTATAAAGATTTATAACAAAAAAGAGCAAGCTGAGAAAGGAAATATACAAAATGTACAATTTGAAGAGAAAAGGAGCATCAGGAAGTGGGATGGAGCTAATAAGTCCTGTGTTCAAAGAAATAAACAGATTAAAAAATAGAATAAAGGAGTGGTGACCTCAGGGCAAGATCCCACCCAGCTAAGTTTCCAACTTGTGAAAAAGAATTAAAGAAAAGCTTAGAGCCAGGTGTGGTAGTGCATGCCTGTAGCAAGTATCTTAACAGGTCTTATTGATAAAAACAAACCTGGAGCCAGGTATTGGGGTCAACGCTGGAAGATCAGAGAAGCAGAACAAGCCACAGCTTCCTCACCTCGCAATTCCTCAGCTGATCCTGTTTCCTCAGACTGGAAGCCTCTGTGTCCTTATCCAAATGGATCTCAGCTGAACTGCTTCTCGAAAGCCTGAAAGCTTAACCAACTAGTTCTTGGTTTTTACGCCTTTTATACCTTTCTGATTCCTGCTATCACTTCCTGGGATTAAAGGCTCTTGTTACCATGCCTGGCTGTTTCCAGTGTGGCCTTGAACTCAGAGAGATCCAGACAGATTTCTGCCTCTGGAATGCTAGGATTAAAGGCATGTGTGTCACCATTTTCTGGCCTCTTTATCTAGTGGCTGTTCTGTTCTCTGACCCCAGATAAGTTTATTGGGGTGTACAATATATCAACCACACATGCCTTTAATCCCAGTACTGGGAAGGCAGAGGCCTGCATGTCTCTGAGTTTGAGGCCAACCTGGTATACATGGCAAGTTCTAGAACAGCCAAGCTGAGGCAGTGAAGGTAACCATCAAAAACAGAAAGCAGGTGAAAATGTAACTGAAAGCTCAAGAGAGAGAAGTGCGTTGCAGTCAACAAAGTTGAAGGAGCTGGAGATCTGAAGAGCGTTTTGACATCAGACATGGAGACACAGAGTTTTCAGTTTGCACAGATGGTTTTTGGTCTTCATTTGGTCCAGTATTTCCTCACTATGCTCCCTTCCCTGCATTTTGGAATGGTAATGTATATCCTGTATCATATATGTTGGAAGTATGTGATCTGCTTTTTGATTTTGATTTTATAGAGGATTATAGTTAAGAGATTGCCTGAGTCTCAGAAGAGACTTTGAACTTTGGACTTTAAAGCATTGTTGAGGCTGTGATAGACTATGGGCACTTTTGAAGTTGCATTAAATGAATTTTGCATTATGGTATAGTTGCAAGGTTATGGGGGCCAGGGAGTGGAATTTGGTAGCTTGAATGTAATTGGTTCCCACAAGATCACTGGGAGTGGCACTATTAGGTGTGCTGGTAGGAATATGTATGGCATTGTTGGAGGAAGTGTGTCACTGTAGGGGTGGGCTTTCAGGCTTCATATATGCTCAAACTATCCCTAGTGTCTCAGACCACTTCCTGTTGCCTGTGGTTCAAGATATAGGACTCTCAGCTCCTTCTCCAGCACCATATCTGCCTGTACACCGCCAGGTCACACCATGATGATAATGGACGAAAACTCTGAAAATGTAAGCCAGCCCCCATTAAATGTTTTTCCCTGTGGTCATGGTGTCTCTTCACAGCAATAGAAACCCTAACTAAGACACTTCCCTTTAGTGACTTAGCATAAAGTCAAGAGTTACCAATGTTGCGGTGGTGTATGGCAGGATTTCCTTTCTTACTGATTGTGGATAACACGCTATTGTGTATATATCCAACTTTCTGCTTGTTCATCTGTCTGTCCACCACAAGGGGAGATGTCTTCCTACCCCTTGACTTAGAGCACAGTACTGTCTTTTTTTTATTTTTATTTTTATTTTTTTTGAGACAAGGTTTTTCTGTGTAGTTTTGGAGCCTGTCCTGGCCCCTTGCTCTGTAGACCAGACTGGCCTCAAACTCACAGAGATCCGCCTGGCTCTGCCTTCCGGGTGCCGGGATTAAAGTGCGCCACCGCCACCCAGCTCACAGTGTTGTCTTACACATGGTACACTCAGGTCTCTTTGGGACCCTGCTTCTGGCTCTTACAGAAATATTCATAAGCAGGGTTGCTGTATATCTGGTGACTCGGTGTTAAGTGTTTTGAAGGACTGCCAGTGTTCCTGCAGCTGCTGAATGGTTCCCTGAGCCCTCAGCAGGACACCAGGGTTCCAATTTCTCCAGAGCCTCACCACCACGTGTCTCTGTTCCTTTGATAGTTGTCTTTTAGGGTTTCTGTTGCTGTGATGAAACACCATGACCAAAAAAGCAACTGGGGAGGAAAGGGTTTATTTGGCTCACACTTCCGGATCATAGTCCATCATTGGAGGAAGTCAGAACAGGAACTCAAGCAGGGCTGGAACCTGAGGACAGGAGCTGATGCAGAGACCGTTTAGGGGTGCTGCTTACTGGCTTGCTTTTTCAGTCTGCTTTCTTATAGAACCCAGGACCACCAGCCCAGGGATGGCACCACACACACAATGGGCAGGGCCCTCCCCCATTGATCACTAATTGAGAAAATGCCTTCCAGCTGGATCTTATGGAGGCATTTCCTCAACTTTGGCTCTTTCCTCTCTGATGACTCTAGCTTGTGTCAAGTTGACACACAGAAAAAGCCAGTACAATAGATGCCATCCTAATAGGTATGAGACTTTGTACATATATATAGCTTAATTAACTAATTAATTTAGAGGCAGTACTCTGCTATGTAACCCAGCTGTCCTGGAACTCCATGTCACTAAGGGTGACCTGGAACCTCCGTCCTCTCCCACTGGGATTACTAGATATGCTACCACATATGGTTTTTAAACATTTATTTATATATTTGGTGTGTGTGTGTGTGTGTGTGTGTGTGTGTGTGTACACCACAGCAGGCGTGTGGGGGCTGGAGGACAACTCCTGGGAGTCAGTTCTCTGCTTCTCCCACATGGGGCCCAGGTCCCAGAGGTCAGATTTGGCGGCAAGCATCTTTGCCCACTGAGCCGTCTCACCTGTCCTGTACACACAGTTTTGAAAAGGAAAGCAATGGCTCACCTTTGACGATGGCTTTGACCTCGTCCTCTGAACTTTGAAACATCCAGAGCGGAAGCCAGAGGGCAGCCATGCCAACACAGGACACCCAGCAGGTATGCCTGAGTTTCCTGCTTTTCCATTCCAGTTCCTGCACAGCCCTCAGGAAACATGGGAGTCAGAATGAGACTCCTGCCATCAAGAGTCAGAGCTTTCCGTTTGGAGCACAGGGCAGGCCTCCCACCTGGACAAGTGGTAGAGGTGGAAAACGCTTCACAGCTGAGAGAACTGGCCTTCAAGGGGCATGCTGCATGGGGGCCAGGCTCCAAGTGAAACAAGCCTTTATAGAGAAGGGTGTTGGTCGGTTTTCTGCTACTGTGACAAGCACCTGAGATGATCAATGTATCAAACGGTTTATTTTGGCACACTGCTTTGGAGATTTCATTCCAGGATCAACTGGCCTTGTGCCAAGGCAGCATAACATGGTGGACAAAAAGCTGCTATTCATGACCAGGATGTGGGGGTGGGGGAGAGAACGAGAGGGGGGGAGAGAGAGAGAGAGAGAGAGAGAGAGAGAGAGAGAGAGAGAGAGAGAGAGAGAGAGAGAGAGAGAGAAGGAGGGGGAGGGGGAGGGGAAGGGAGAGAGGGGGGGAGAGGGAGGAATGGGCTGGACGCCATGCAATCAGTGACCAAGTCCTCCCACGAGGCCCATCTCTTACAGGCTCACCACAGCTTAGTACCACCAGGCTGAGGACCAAGCTCAGAATACACAGGCCTCTGGGGAACATTCCAGATCCAAACGGTAGCAGGACGGGTATGGTTTCCCTGCGATTAGTCACACAGCAGGCCTGAGGTTTCAGTGAGTCTAGAGCTTACCTACATCTGGCCCACCTACTGGCTGCTGTACCTTTCTCTTGGCCAGGTCCCCACTCCTCTGGCCCCTTCCTCTAATCCTACAGACCCACCTTCTGTCTTTTGATACGTGGTCCCTGGATCCTTCACACTGGGCTCTCCGGATCTTTCCCCTCTGTCCAGTTGTCCCTCGGTGTCTTCCTTGAGTCTTCTTCCAGCTTCTGTTTCCTCTTCCTCTTCCTCCTCCTCCTCCTCCTCCTCCTCCTCCTCCTCCTCCTCCTCTTCTTCTTCTT
>CABHPR010157597.1:36501-55484 GCA_902168415.1 Peromyscus melanophrys | reverse complement strand
CTTCTTCCAGCTTTTTAAAAGAAATTATCTATTTCATTTTATATGTATTTTGTTTTATTATATGTGTTTTTTCCTGCACGCACGTATATGTGCCACATGTGGAACTGGTGCCCAAGGTGGTCAGAAGAGGTGTCAGACCCCCGGGAGTGATGCCATCATTGTGGGTGCTGGGTTCCAAACTCAGGTCCTCTGTAAGAATTTCAAGTGTTCTTAATCACTGAGCCATCTCCAGCCCTGCTTCTTCCAGCTCCTGACTGGTTCTAAGGGGGAGGCCTTGTTGGCCTTGTGCAGGAGGTGGCCTTGTACAAACCTGCTCAGGGAATGGCTGTCAGTTCAGAGGTTAAAGGGGTGACTGGCCCTGCCATGGCTTGCACTCCTGGTGCCCCCTGGAGAGAGCCACTCTGCTCTTGTACCTTGCCCACACTGTCTGGCAGCAACTGGCCTGTGTGGCTGAGCTGATTGATTCCAACTCTCAGAGGGATATGCACATCATGGGATAGTGCCAACGAGGCATGAGGCAAAGACACCAGGGGTCTTGAGACAGAGATAAAATGGGCCCCCTGGCCTTTGTACAAAAAGAGGACAGAGGAGGATGCTGTCACCATGTCATTGTGAAAGGCAGTGTTGTTAACAGAGTTTAAAGGAGGGAGACAATCCAGCCTCAAGGCCAGGCCACCTTCGACTCTATAACCTCTCAGGGAGATGAGCTGTGTGATCCCCACATGGAAAGAAAGCAAACACAGTGTGTTCTCAGAGACCCCAGAAATACAGACAGGAGGGAAAAGGCGTCTTTCCTACCTGGAACAGAGTTTGATTCACACCGTGGCAGCCCAGATGCTGCTGCACCAGAGGACTGGGGAAGAGAAGCAATGAATCCCCCAGGGCAGGAACATGTGCTGTCTCTCCAGGGAACCACAGACTCAGGGTGACTGGGGGCTCTTAGTGACAGAGAGTCACAGAAGGTTCTTGGGGAGTGAAGCTCTGAGATTGGGGATGTACGGTGACTAACAGATTTTTAACGATCATATCAAGACTGCCATTAGCTGAACGTGTTCAATTAGGAAGAAGTGAAATCCAATCTGCGTGGACTCATGAGCGATGGTTCCCTGAGGTGAGGCAGGAGAAAAATCTAAGTTCGTAGAAAGCAGTAGCTTCAGGCATTGCTGCACAGTTCCTGTTAGCCATCCTCAGTCTTTCCAGAGGTGCACTGTAACCTGTTTCCTGGGACTTGTACAGCTGAATAGCTGATATTTTAAACATGGAGAGGAAAAGGCACAAATCAGGGACAAAAGCTATTATTTCAAACGTCCTGTTGCCTCAGCATTAGTTTATCTGTCTAGTGACCAGACAGGTTAGCAAAAGACATGGGTGGAGGGATAGGTCAGCTAGGGGAGAGGAAGATGTGGGCTTCCATTCTGGATGGGTCTAGGCTTAGGCTCATGGTGGTTCACAAGGAGACATCTCCCAGACTGTTGTGTTTATGAACTTGAAACTTCAGGTGCAGCTGGGGGAGATGTGGCTCAGTTGGTGGAGCATTCACCTAGCAAGTCCAAGGCCCTGGCTTCAATCCCCAGCACCACATAAGCTGGGCATGGTGGTATGTCCCTGGAAGTCTATCCCTTGGGAAGGGAAGGCAGGAGGATCAGAAGTTCAAGGTCACGCTGGGGGGGGGGGGGTGGTTGCCCATGCTTTTAATCCCAGCACCCAGGAGACAGAGGCAGGTAGATCTCTGTGAGTTTGAGGCCAGCCTGGTCTACAGACCTAGTTCCAGGACAACCAGGGTTACATGGAGAAACCCTATCTCTAAAAACAAAAACAAAAACAAAAACAAAACAAAACAAAAAAGTTCAAGGTCTCCTCAGCTTCATAGGGAGATTGAGGTCAACCTGGGCTAGAGATCCTGTCTCTATCAATTAACCTGTCTACCAACCACAACAATAAAAATACAGTCTCAGGCAAAGGCTTGGCAGACTATCACAGTGTTTTTCTGGTGTTAAGACGTGTGACTCTAGCTGGGTGGTGGTGGCACATGCCTTTGATGGAAGCACTTGAGAGGCAGAGACAGGTGGAGTTTGAATTTGAGGCCAGTCTGGGCTACATAACAAGTTCCAGGACAGCCAGGGCTACACAGAGAAACCCTGTCTCAAAAAACCAGAGAGAAAGAGAGAGAGGGAGGGAGGCTGGAATGAAGGAGGCGGTTTATGTCATGTGTATAGGAAGTCTGGGCACCACTAGGCATGGCATTAGAAATGGCTCCATTAAGAGGGCTAGTGACGTTCACTGATGTCGATAGCATCTGCCTATTTTCTGTCTATCAGTTCTGATCTTTGCCTTTACTCTGCCCATTGACATGCCCACTGGACATGCTCAGTTCATACAGTGGGCAGAAGGAGGCTGTTCTGCCAGCATCACGGTCCTGGGAGAACTTCAGTTTGTCAGCCTTGAGTGTAGAAAGTATCCCAGCCCCGAGTGCAGGGAAGGGCGGCTACCGTGACTGGTAGTGCCACTGTGGCTGTGGGAATGGGGGGAGAAGATTTGCTCAAGGAAGAAGTGTGGATTCTCTTGGGGAGACACGCTGGGTCAAGAAAGAGTCCAGCACCCATGCATGGGCTGTGGCAAGGTGTCTTCTCCACACAAGCGGTGATTCTGCAGTTAGAGAAGCAGATGAGGTCGCCGAGAGAGAGAGATGTTCTGCCCGAGCTTAGGCAAGATGAACAAGCAAAGACTGGCCAGTATGTTCCAGGAGTTGGAGAGTCCAGAGGGCCAAGCCAAGTGCCAGGAGGAGACATCAAAAAAATAAATAAATAAATAAAATAAGAAAAATAAAATAAAAATAAAAATGAGGGTGCCATGAGCTGTGGACAGCTCCAAGGACAGGGCGGTGGGAAGTCTGTGGCTTATCAACACCACTGGAGAACTTTCCAAAAGCCAGGATAAGCAGGATGGAACCCTGTTTCCAGGGTCCATGTCAGGAAGGAGAGAGCACGGGAGCCGGGCAGGTTCTCCAGGATCTTGTCTTAATGGGGGAGGGGATACACCTGTGTTGATGGAGTCAGCACCTGAGGGAAAGGCTAATGTTTCTGGACAGAGGCATCTGGATTATCTTTGGGTACAAAGACCCTGCCTCAAACACAACATGCAGAACACAGGGTCCATCTTGTTTTATTGTTTTGATCACTGAATGACAACCTGCAATGTTGTATAATATCTGAGTACTTTTAAAATCAGTTTTTGAACCACACAAGTAACACACAACGACAAAACAGAATGCAAGTGACTCAAGCGACTCACGAAAGACGAAAACAGAAGTCTGCTCCATCCCCCTTCCACCCACCCTCCCAGGCAACTGCTTTTTAGCATTTCCTTGGGAATTCTTCCGAAGATTTTTAATGCATGAACAGGTGCGTACAGGCATGGATTTAAAGTAAACCAGGGGGATGTCACCAAGCACCATCCTGCCCCTTGCTTCCTGCCCTCACTGCACCTCTTGGGGCTAGCTCCTCAGCAGCACAGGTGGAGTCCTTTCCCTTTCAGGAACAAGATGACTTCTGTTTCAGGGATGCAACAGGCTCTGATATGGGGACATCCTGTCATTCCTCATCTGTTGCCATTAAAAAAACTACTTTAATGGGTTGGAGATGTAGCTCAGTTGGTAGAGCGCTTGCCTAGCATGTACCAAGTCCTCAGTATGGCATAAAACCATGTGATGGCCCACACCTGTAACCCCAGTCCTTGGGAGTTAGAGGCAGGGAGATTAGAAGTTCAGAGTCATCTTGGGCTATATGGAGTTTGAGGCCAGCCTTGGCTACATGAGACCCTGTCTCCAGACAAACGAACGAACAAACAGAGTGCTGGGGATGTAGCAGAGCAGTAGAGGGCTTACTCAGCACTTGCAAGGCCCTGAGTTTGATTCCTAGCACTGCCTCAAATAAAACAACTCCCCAAAACAAAACAAAACAAACAAAAAACTAAATGCAAACAACTTTAATGCCCCCTTTTTAAAAAAAGAAAATTTACATTTATTTATTTATTTATTTATTTATTTATTTATTTATTTAATGTATGTAAGGTGGCTCCATGATGTGTGAATGGAAGTCAGAACACAACTTGTGGACGCCAGTAGACAACTTATTAGTTCATGTACCTTTTAATACAATCCACCTTTGTTCACAGAAGGAATTCTTTTGTACCTTTAATTCCAAGTAATAGAATTATGCAAGAGATTGCATACACACCTTGGTCCCTAACCTATAATAGTTTCACTTAATGATTTCTCATTGACCACGAAGCAAACATGACATGCCTTCACAGGGAACTGTACTTTCAATTTTGAATCTTTCCTGAGCTAGTGGTGTTTGGTGTGGTCCTCTCCGGGTGCTGGGCAGCAGTGGCAAGCTGCTGTCAGCCACAGGACCAGAATGCAAACCAACCTGTAGACCCTGTGTTGCTATTCCGTGCTGGTAGGTAGGGATTTGTCTTAGCGTATTTTCAATTTATTAGGGGCTTCGAGAGAGACATAACTTCCATTGTAAGTTGTGAAGCATCTGTGAATAAGTGAGATTGGTAGTGCTAAACTGCCTTTCAAAGGAGCCACAAGAATGTTATGATTGCAGAGGTTGAGCCAGAAACACACAGCTGTTATTAGCCCCCTTTTTTGGAGTATGAGTGTGTGTGTGTGTGTGTGTGTATGTGTGTGTGTGTGTGTGAAAGAAAGAGACAGAGAGACAGAGACAGAGGTAGATAGATAGAGAGACAGAGACAGAGAGTGTGTACGTGTGCGGAGGTCAGAGGAGTGGGTTCTTTCCTTCCACCATGTGGGTCCCAGGGATAGAATTCAGCTCATCAGGCTTGGTGGTCTCTTTACCTGCTGAGCCACCTTCTTGGCCCGTCTATTAAAATAACGTTGGATAGCTGCATAATGCTCAGGAAGTCACAAAACTTACATCTCCACAATAGTGAACAAGCATGACATTGTGACACTAATAAAAACACTAATCTTTCTTTGAAGGATGACATGGAATGACCTTACTACCTTAATTAATTTAATCATGGCTGTGGCTGATGGCCTTTTCCCCGGGGATTTTGGTTCTCTCGAGGCGTACTTTTTCTGTGAAGACAGGATCTCAGTATGTAGCCCTGGCTGGCCTTGGAACTTACTGTATAGACCAGGCTGGGCTAGAACTCACAGGGAGCCTTCTGTTTCTGCATCCCACGTGCTGGGACTACAGGTGTGCACCATCACCCCATTGAGGCATGATGAGGCCTACAGAATATCCAGTTTTGTTTGCGTATTTTAATTTATTGGGTTACTTGGACGTTACTTTCTAACAACTGTGAATGTCTTTCTCTTATCTTCTTAGACAGCCTTCTCTAATGTCCTGGCTTAACAATGTGAACATTCTTGTGACTGATGGCCTTCTCAAGGGACAAAACAATGCGCAGCATTTGGTATTGTTAATACAAATTCCCTTTTGCTAATTTTATAGTTAAGAAGTCATGTCTTAGTTTCCTTTCTATTTTAATTGCCCGAGTGGTAGAATGTCCTAGTATGTACTTGTTTATTAACAGTGTTTTTGCTTCTCAGATCTGCCTAGTCCCTCTTCTCTCCTCACTTGATTGATAGTACATCCCTTTACAAGGGAAATAAGACATTGTCTTATCTGGGAAACTTCTCTCTCCACCGGCCCCGTGACCTTCTGGGATATTATTGACTGCCACCAGATTAGAAAAGTTAACCTTGCCTGGGAGAACATGGGGGAGGAAGCCGTGGGAAGGACTTAGACAGGATGGCGTGGAGACACAGGAAAACAGGATGAAGGGCTAACAGACTACAGTCGGGGTGCAGAGACGGAGCTGTGGGAAGCTGTGAGCCAGGGTGAACATCTCAGGTGACACAGAGAACGAGGTGCTGCAAGGGCCTCATCTTTGAGCTTCTCTTCGGAACCCTCATGACCGTTTGGCTCCCATGGATAAGCTACCCTGACCAAAAGCAGGGAAGAAAGGGTCCACGGTAGTTTACAATCCCAGGTTATAGGCTATCATTTTGGGGATGTCAAAGCAAGGACTTGAAAGAGCTAGTTGTAGCCACAGCCGTGAGTGGAGAATGATGCACACATGCCTGATACTCAGCCTGCTCTTCCCTTACACAATCCAGGGCCCCAACCCTGGGAGTGATGCTGTTCACGTTTAGCCTGGTTCTTTCCACATCAGTTAATGTAATTGAGATAATTTCTCATTGAGATTCTCTTTCACATCATTGTAGATTGTTTCACACTGACAATGGTGACTAGTGCCCTGGTTGTGCTTTGAGGGGCCCATGTGAGTGTGTAGGCCCTATCACCAGGGGAGTGCTGTGAGCAGATAGAGGCTGGGATGAGGGAGGCCCTGGACAGATAGAGGCTGGGATGAGGGAGGCCCTGGACAGATAGAGGCTGGGATGAGGGAGGCCCTGGACAGATAGAGGCTGGGATGAGGGAGGCCCTGAGTGGATAGAGGCTGGGATGAGGGAGGCCCTGGACAGATAGAGGCTGGGATGAGGGAGGCCCTGGGCAGATAGAGGATGGGATGAGGGAGGCCTGCCATCTCCTCTGATTAGACAGTGATCAAGTTTTACCTTTTGTTCAACAGTTAACTTAACATTGCGTTTCTTTCTTTTTTTTTTTTAAAGATTTATTTTAAATTATGTGTGTTTGTGGGGGGGGGGGATTTGTGCACATATGTAGGTGCCTATGGAGGTTAGAAGAGGGTGTTGGATCCTCTGGACCTAGAGTTACAGATGGTTCCCAGCACAGCTGCTAGGATCTGAACTCCAGTTTCAGCAAGAGAAGTATGCACTCTTAACAACTGAGCCGTCCCTCCAGCCTCGAATTAGTATTTATTTTTTTAATTTTCACATATAAAGAGATTTTTATTTATGACTTTTCATATAAGCATATGTGTGTAGACATACATGTATGTATGATTGTATGGTATAGATCCAGAACATTTGTTTGTTCTGAGACAGGGCCTCCCTGTGTAGCCCAGGATGCTTCAAACACAGCACACACACATACATACACACACACACACACACACACACACACACACACACACACACACACACCTCTACCCCTCCAAGTGCTAGGATTATGGATCTGCGCCTCTACATATGGTATATCCAATTTATTACTGCTTTCTATACCGGTGGTGTGTGTCCATGTCTATGTATTCACCCCTTGCTGAGAAATTCACATTTGCCTTTTCTCTTTTAAATGTTAATTTGTAAACTGATAATCCTTACATATATTTATGCTACCAGATTTGGTCACATTTCCCACAAATCTGATATCTAATTTACCAGTTATCTTTACATTTATTGATTTTATTTTAGTACTTCACTGTTGCTGAAGTCTAGGATGAGGTCTGATCATCGTACATTCCAGAGTAACCCACGTGTCTATCAGGACACGTAATGGTTCTGTTCCCCTGGCCATTTTCCTGTATCCCTCCCACCCAATCTCGGTCTGCCCTGCTGTGCCAGAGGCGGATTCCTATCACCATAGATCAGCCTCGCTGCTCCAGCATTTCACATAAAATCAACCGTGAAGTCGGACTCCTCGGCATCTGGCTTCTTTGACTCGACATAATGTGTTTGAACTTACCCACATTCTTCCTGATGGGGCTCCGTTCCTTTTTATTGCTGAGTGACATTCCGTTGCGTGAACACGGCACAGAGTGTGCGTTCTTTCTCCTGTGGATCGACACTGCGGATGTTTCTAGAATTTTTTGCTGCTATGAATAATACTCAGGTGGATTTTCTTGTGCCAACCTTTTTGAGAACGTTCGTTCTTACTTATCTTGGGTAAACACCAAAGCACAGAGAGGTAGATTTTATTGGAAATGCACGTTTAACTGCTCTGGAAACTGCCCTGCTGTTTTCCAGGGAGACAGTACCATCTCACACCGCCGCCAGCGGCGAGTGCGCTTTCAGTTTCTCCGTAGCGTTGCAAACATACGGTGTTAAAAAGGGTTTTAAATTTTAATTACTCTGGTGGGCTACAGCGGTATCTCATTGTAATCATAATTTCCTTTTTTTTCTGATGACTTTTGATGTTGAACACTTTTTCTTGTTTGCATTGTCTGTTCATACAGTGGATGATTTGTAAAGAGCGGCCATCTTTGTAGTCTTCTGTCTTGCATAAGACTTCTCTAGAAAGTGCTCTGGTGTCACTGTGCAAAATTGCCTGCTGATGAAGGTAGGCTCTTAGAGGAAGGCCTGAGGTCAAGGTTTGAGGACAAACAGTTTCTCTGAAAGGCAATCCCAGGAGACTCAGAAGGAGAGTAAGAAAGAAGGGCAGGGACCGGAGAGCTGCTTTGAGATGTGATCCTGCAAATGGCCACTGTGGGTGACCCGTGTTGCCTCTTACTGGGAACTCTGGGAAGCCACATAGAGCCTGCACCTCAGGGTTATCCTGGACTTCACCAGGAAGCCGGTGCGTTATCTGAGTTCTGGGAACAAAGGGGCACAGAATATGGAAAACACCATCAAACCTCATGAGAAAATCCTGTGAGCCACTCTGCATGGGCACCTGGTTTCTCTGTCTGGGGTCCCAGTATCCCCAAATCTGCCTTCTTGCAAGGGGGAGATGGGCTAACTGCATACAATGTGGCAGGTGCAATGGCTACCTACATAGATGTGGCAGGTAAACTGTCCCCGACCGTTGTAACCAACACTTGATTTCCAAAAAGCTCTTGGACCAGTGATTTATCTCACCTGCCAGGACCTCAGGCAGGCCACAGCACTGGAGATTAAAAGTACTCTCTCGGCAGTCCCAACATCAGGCTGACTGTCGTGCATTCCCAGCTCCTTGCCCCTGGGAAGTGTGGGGTGAAAACTCCGAGGTGTATGTTTCACACTACTTCCCAGAGTTCTCCAGAGCATGGGAACTTGACATCACATCCTTTATTATCTGCTTTCCTATGCTTGTCAGCTTTCTGTTACTATAATAAACACCCAAGATAATTAACTTATAAAGAAAAAAGGGTATCTCACACACAGTTTCAGTGTTCCAACCCATGATTGGTTGGCTCTCCTGCTTTGGGGTCTGGGGCATGGAGGCGCATTGCGCTGAAGACTGAACCTGTACACAAACATGTAGACATCATGGCAGTAATGTGTGGCACATCAAAACTGCTCACCCCATGGCCAGGAGGCAAAGAGAGTGGAGGAAGACAGTGCAGCCATGATCCCCTTTGAAGATGGGCTTCAGTGACCGAAAACTCACTTACTAGGCTGCTGTCTCCTCCTACAGGACACTGAAAATCCAAACTGAGCCATGTCTCTACGCTGCCTACACCCTCTTCCCCAACAGGCATTTTCTGGGCTCACCTCTTGAGTAAATACTTCTAATTCTTATCTTTATGTTCAATATCTGGAAGAACCCAAGCCAAGATGTCAAGTAATGGACTGAATGACTAGAGATGGGTGGTGGAGATATTCTGAGCACAGAAATCAGATGTAGAACTGCTGAGCTGGGCATCAGGTGTAAGCTGAGAGAAGCCTGGTTCCTGTCCACCCTCCATTCTCATGGTTCTCTGACTGTTTCCCCTGGCCAGTCACCACAGCTACTTCTCTGAGCTGACCCTGACACAAGGTTCTGACCCCTTGAATTCCTAGGAGGAGCGAGGACATCTGAAAGGAGTTGGCTCAGCCTCAAAACGGCAGGATCTGGGCTTCAGGTTGGGAGGAGAGCTGAGAACCATTGATTTGATTCTCCACTGAGAGAGTTGACTGCATTCCTGTAATGGGACGAACATCAGTATAGACCGAGGCACGGCTCCAGGGAAGCTATTCTGCTGGGCCCTCTCTAGTAACCATGGGGATGGAGCGAGTGAAGCCTCTCAGGATCCATAGCCCATAAAAACACGGGCACCACAGCACAAGATGAAGTGCCTTCAGAAACCTCAACACTGTAATTTACAGTGCAGTCAGAACTCTTCAGAAGAGGTGCTCAGGAAGGGAAACTGGGATTCAGAATGGCGGTGGGGGGGGGGGGGGTTGGACATTTAATGAGGCTCCAAGAGCCCATAAAGATTAGATAATGGTTTAATGATTTGCCCATTTAGGATGCCCAATCTGTTTCAGCACCTCCTTTAAAGGACGCTGCCGCTTCTCTGAACACTCCCGAGATGATGCAGGAAGCAGCCAACCCATGGGGTGCAGAGTCCCCAAACTGTCCAATTAGGAAGTATCGGCCGCTTGCCTGTCTGAAACTGCACTTGAAATTTAGTCTGCATGTGATCCTGGGAAGTCAGACCTCACGGGTGATTAGGGCTCTACCCTCATGAATAGATTCCCTATTCATGGGACTTATGGATTAGGAGGCTTTCATTATCCCCAAAGCTGTTCTTCAGCACAAATCTGTTGGCCTGAGTCTCTCAAATGCATCCTTCCTTTTGCCATTTGGTGCCCCTGGCCACCTTGGAACTCTACCAGCAAGAAGGCCTTTGGAAGATGCATCCTCTCAATCCTAAAAGCAAGCCATGAGCTAAAATAAAACGAACTTTTCTTTAGAACTTACCTGGTCTGCAGTGTCGTATTCCTAGTAACAGGGACAGATCAAGGTGCTAGTTGCCATGAAGGAACTGAGATGCTAGGGGTCACAAGTTGGAAATGTCTTTACAGAAGGGGAAACTGGAGCTGGGAGAAGTCAGGTGACTTTTTCAAAGTCACCGTCTTTGGGGTTGAAGAGATAGCTTAGTGGTTAAGAGCATTGCCTGCTCTTCCAGAGGACCCAGGTTTGATTCCCTGCACCCATTTGGCAGCTCACAACTGTCTGTAACTCCAGGGGATCTGATGCCCTCTTCTGGCTTTTGTTGGGACCAGGCATGCATGTGGTACACATACATCCATACAGGCAACACACACACACACACACACACACACACACACACACACACACCCCTGAGATTATTAATACCAGTGATAAGCCCAGTGGAGAGGGGAAGAGGCAGTTAGGTCTCTGCAGGAAGAAGAGCTGGCACATTGCTTCCTAGAATGTGAAGGATGAGCTAGAGAGCGTGAAAACACAAATAGTATCTTCTGGGGCTTTAAATCCTGAGCATTTGAATTGCATTTTCCTAAATGCAAATATGTATTAGGACACCTTCAGAATTTTTAATGATTGGCTCACTAATTAAGAAGGAGTCTATTAATATGTGGTGACTGAGTCGTGAGATAGATTAAAAGCTGAGTCTGTGTTAAGCTGAGACATCCCCAGGGTCTGGAAACAGAAGGGTGAGAAAGAAGACATTGCATGGGCATCTAGAAAATTAGGGCTTGGTGAGGCTGGCCCCTTAAAGGGACGCTTCGGCCTGAGCAGAAAATCTTAAATTCTGTTTACACTCATAGGTTGGCGTTTATTGTGAAAAAACAAAACCAGGGAGGGGTGGACCCACATGTACAACAGCAAAGACTATCCGTTAGCCACATCCCAAGCCTCCACAGAATAACTATTTTAAAATTGGGGTCAGCTTTCCCCAGTGTCTGTGTTTAACAGTCTCCAGAGAGATGAACTTGGGTGTCTGCTTTACAGTCCACTGAAAGGCTGTGGCATAATTTATGAGCGTGTTTCTGGGTCATTTCCAACTTTTCAATATTACAAATAGCATGATGATGAATGCGTTGGTGTGTAAATCTTAGGCACCACCTTTGACAGGCTGTGTTCTGTTCTCAGCAGTGGGGAGCTGAGTGAAGCCTGGCCGTCCTACCCTCTGGCACCAGGCCCCGGCCCCTGCCTCAGCCCCAGCCACACCCCAGCTCTTGGCCACAGCCTCAGCATCCTGGAGGACCACCTAACAGGGTAGAGGAGGAGGCCTGGATCTGGGACGGCTGCCTAACTCTGGGCCTTGACCAAGTGCCTCTGCCTTTATTGACCTCGGTTTTCCTAGCTGTAAAATGGTTATTGGATTTTTATTTTAGTTAAAAAATTTGTGATTAAAAAGAGAATCAATACAGAAGCTCATTATGTAAAACAACCACAGGGCTGGAGGTGAGGCCCGGGGCAGAGTGCTAGCCTCAGGCATGTGCGCCCTAAGTTTAATCCTTGGCACCACCAAAAAAGAGAAAGTAGACAGACCAAACATTTGAGGTTAGCTTGGGTTCCATGGCAAGACCCTGTCTCAGAACAAACAGATGACGATGATAACAAAAATCTAGAAGCAACAAGCAAAACCAAGTTGAGTCGAACTCTGCTGACCAATCATTCTTTCTTTCATCCAACAAAAATTGATGGTCTTACACGTTGCACTAGGTGCCGGGGAGCGTCTGAGCAATATGTTTAGATACTTGGGTTGGAGTGCCCCAGGGCGTTGCTGACTTTCCTCACTAAAACTGACACCAATCGGCCACCTGCTTTGTTTTTATGACATCCATCATTTATATTCTTCATTGTCTGCTCCCCGAGCTGGTGGAGTTGCCCCAGGCTCTGTCTGTTCTACTCACAGTCCTGTCTGATTCAACCTTGGCTAGTGCCCCACCCCCCCTGTCCCCCAACCCCAGCCCTTGTGGCCATCTGGGCCCTGCACATCCTGTCTGGGACCTGTAGCCTCAGTCTACTCTAGAAAGTCCTCAGTTGTGGTCACTGTTTATATACAGCCACCAGCTGAGCTCTTAAGACATGTGAGCAGTGTGCTCAGAGCCTGGCCTGCATCACTCCTCCGCTCTGTTCTTACAGAACCCAAACCGCCATTTTACAGAGGAGAAAACTGGGGTCAGACTGCTAGGCACTTCCCAGGCTGTGGTCCATACACAACAACCCCTGTACTCACCTTAAGCCTCCACATACTGGAAAGACCAAGATTCCTATCTGGCACAAGTAGAGGACTCTTCTAATATTGACATGTGCCCTCCTGTGTGTCATCTGGGAACTATTCAAGTATCCATCAGCTCCGGGAAAGAGGCCCCATGATGGAGGGGCGAGCCATGATTCTGCCCCCGGAACTGGTGCTGCGGGACCCTGTCATGTGCTTCTCTGGACTGCAGGTCCTAGACTGAGCTGACTGTGACAGTCATGGCTGATCCAGGATTGAGGCCACTGTCTCTGGGAGCCTTGGGAATGAGGCCATCAAATCCTTTTGTCCGTTGTCATTCACATCTTCACAAGTGTCAGGGAGAGTAGGTACTCATGAAGTTGCCAAGATTTCTACCTTTCAAACCGGGAAAGGGTGGGTATGAGCAGCGGGGGAGGGGTCCTGGTTCCCAGTCCTGGTTTTGCTACCTGCCAATGGGTGACTGTAGACATGACCCCTCCACCTTGGCTTTCGGTTTCTGGACCTGCAAAGTCAAGGTTTAGTTCTACGTGTGCTTGGAAGCTGTAATCTGCCAGCCCGTCTCCCTTCTCCTGCAGGTTTAGAGTGTTAATGGACAGTGATGGCATCTGTGATTCACCTTGCCCACCTGCTAGTGAAATCCCTGTGTCCAGGGACCATGTCTGTCTCGCCTGCCTCTTTTAGGGCCAGACCGCACAACTCAGCTGGCTTCTAACTGAGTGTGGAGGGGAAGAGCCTGTGGGTAGGGGCCGGCTGGCCACTCTCACCATCTGCCTGCCCTTCTGGTGTGATGGATTTCAAGTCTTGGAGATGGGTTGTCAGGGGTACTCTCTGTTGTGTGTGCCCTCACTAGGATTTTCCTGTGTGATTCAGGGTTTGTCTGGGCCATGGCGACAGTGGCACCCCCAGCTTTTGGAATCACCTTTGAGATCTGTCTGCTCAGACATCTTGGGCTTCTGGGCCTCAGGGGACCATTTAAGTTCCTTTCTGTATCCACAGAGTCCTGTGGATGGCTAGAGTCAGTGCTCAGTGTGTGGGCCTTTGCTGTCCGCCTTCCCTCTATCCCTATCTAAAGCTTTGTTTAATTGTTTCCTGACTAATGGTTACTAATCGTTGCTAAGAGTAAAGCTGACCACTGGCTTGCTGTAAGGGGCAGGGATAAAACAGCCTCGGTCCTCAGCTCCAGGAGCTCCTAGTGTGTGGCTTAGGGCAGTCTGACCTGCCAGCCTGGATTTATAGTAGAGAATGTGCATTATTTGGGCCATTGTAACAAAACCCACAATAATGGCTAGCTGATAGTTCGTGTGTGTGTGTGTGTGTGTATGTGTGTGTGTGTGTGTGTGTGTGTGTGTGTGTGTGTGTGTCTTTCTATGTAGTTCTGGTTGTCCTGGAACTTACTACGAAGACCAGTTTGGCCTCGAACTCATAGAAATCCTCTTGCTTCTGCCTCCTGAGTGATGGGATTAAGGCATGTGCCACCACGCAAGGCTCAGCAGAAATTTTTCTCACAGGCCAGGAAGGCCAAGGTGGTCAAGGTGTTGGCAGCTACCGTGTCCGGTGAGGGCTCTCCTGGTCCATAGACCATACCTTCTTGCTATGTCCTCACTTGATGGGAAGGACAAATGAGCTCTCTGGTGTCTCTTTGGTAAGGACACTAATGCTGTTTCAATCTCAAGGACCCATTCACTCCCTAGGCTCGTGTCCTGATAATGTCTCTGTGTCCGTGGGGCTGGGGAGTTCTACGTTTGGGGGAGGGGACGCAGGCATTCCCAGCCGTGTGCTATAGGTGTGATGGAGGATAGCTGGGAGGCTCTGGACATGCCGAGGTGGGAGAGAATAATGGGGCATGACACAAGTCTCTGAGTCTCAGGCCCTGGAGCCAGACTCTTCAAATTTCAGCCCTGCCACTTAATAGCCACGCAGCTTTGAACAAGTCATTTCATCTCAGTGCCTCATGGTTCTCGTTTGTAAATAAGTAACAAAGGCAAGGATGTCAGAGCCGCGCTTGGCAGGTGGTGAATAGTCAATCGATGTGAGCAACAAGAAGAAAGATGGCTTCCACATTTGAACAGGCCACGGGGAAGCGGGAGAGGGAACCTCTGTGGACTGGGGGCAGGTGTGTCCCTGGACATCTCTTCAGAATTTAAGATTTCTCTCACAGTTTGGGCACAGCTGATGTAGGGACAGATGGAAGTGGAGAGGGGTGAGCTTTTGTCTCTGGATTGTATTGCAGCCTGGTCCTGCTCTGGATGGGGTTCCCTGCTGCCTGCTTGTCATCTAAGGCCTGTAGAGCCTGGCCTCAGTTTACCTCCTCTTTCAGACTATCTACAGTCTACAGAGAGAGCAGGAAGGACCTGCTATGGGGGGGGGGTTCTTCAGTTGCTCTAACAATCCCCCAACTGTAGTGACCAAAGAAAATGAGGTTGACACTCTTGTAGTTTTGAAGTCTGAAATCTAAGCTGGGTCTTACTGGGCTAAATCCTATTCCCCAGGATGCCTGAGCAGGGGGTACCTCCCTGCCTCTCCCTTTCTGGTAGCTGCAGCATCTCCTGCCTTGTGTCTACATTACCCCTGTCTGCACTGGAGGTCACATGGCCTCCTCCTCTGGTGACAAGTCTTCTTCTGCTTCCTTTCATGAACTTTTTTTTTTTTTTTTTAATCACAGACCCATTCAGGTAACCTTGGGTCATCTCCCCATCTCAGGATTCTTGACTTCATCCCACCCTCAAAGTCCCTGTTCCATCTAATGTAACATTCCCAGGGGGCCAGGGTGCAGCTCAGGGATAGAGACTGCTAGAGCACCCTGCCTCGGGTGCCCAAGGGCCTGGGTTCAACCCTCAACACCACCAAAACAAAGTAACATCTGTGGCTCCAAGAATTGGGACCTGGAAACCTTTAGCAGACCACAGAGTCAACAGCAAAGAAACGGCACCCAACAGGTGTGGGGGTGGCTTCTTCCCAGGGTCTCTGCCAGACACTCACAGTATTAATTTCTTGCAGGAGCCCGGTGAGGCAGTTACTAGTTCCAGCCCATTTATCTGTTCCAGCGCTGAGAAGTACTGACCAAGCCACATGACAGAAACAACCTGAAGGAGGCCTAGTTTTAGCTCACCATATCAGAGAGTTCAGTCCTTCACGGTGGGGTGACAAGCAGCCGGCAGATTATGCGACGGCGGTGGCAGGAGTGTGTGGAGTGACTGTTCACATGGTAGTAGAGCAGGACTAGATATAACCTTCAAAGGCCTTCCCTACCGTGGCTAACTCCTCGAGGTTTCACAGCCCTTTAAAGCAGTGCAACTCAACCCAGGAACAGGCACCCAAAACACGAGTCTGTGGGGGACATTTCAGATCCATAGCACTGGGCCTGGGTCCACTGGCTGGTGGGGGCGGGACCACAGCTCCACTGCGTCCTGGCACCCAGCCCACTCAGCGCAGCAAGAATGAGGGGCATAGTGACCACCTCCCCTGACGACCAGACCCCCATTCTCCCGCTGTACAAAGTGGGGAAATGGAGGCTGGGAAACTTGAGTGGAGTTACTCAGTAAGTTAGAGGTGGGACCGAAAACTGGTCTAGGGTCCTAGCCATGCCCTCCTGGCTCTTCTGAGGAATGGCCGTTCCTGGGGATATGGCACACGGCGGGGCCAGGGTGCTTGTTCATTTTCTGTTGCCGTTACACAATACAAACTAGATGAGCTATAAAGAACAGCAGTTCATTACTGTTTTAGAGATTCAGGTGTGTCGAATGGCGCCCTCCTGGCTGGGAGAATCCTGAGGTGGTACAAAGTGTCACACAGCGAGAGATAGAGCATGTGCGGGTGTCTTTTGGTAAATAATGGGGACCCCATGCTAATGACCCCACCATATCCTAGCCACCTCCAGATGTCTTACCTCTGTGTATACCATTGTTGAGTTAAATTTCCACCTTAAGACTTCACAGTGGGGATTAGACTTCAGTACCTGAAATGGGGGTGGGAGCATCTGAGCCAGAGTGCCTGGTGGGAGCCCAGCCCAGAACGTTCCGTCCTCTCCCAGTCCTTGGCCCCTGACATGTTTGTAGGAGAGCCCACAGAAACCTCCCGAGAATGTGAGTTACTGTCACAAGTTCTTTATGTCCCATTTAAAAGAGTTCTCAGGCTGGAGAGATGGCTCAGCAGTTAAGAGCACAGGCTGCTTTTCCTGAGGTCCCGAGTTCAAGTCCCAGCAACTACATGGTGACTCACAACCATCTCTAGTGGGATCTGATGCCCTCTTCTGGCATAAAGGCATACAATGCAGAGAGAGCTCTCATACTCATAAAATAATCTTTAAAAAAAAAAAAAAAGAGTTCTTGTGTTACTCTATGTATACATACAGAAAACTATTTATAATGTGTGTTCATTACAGAACGTGGTATTAAAGTCAGCCCTCATGTGCCAACCACCTATCTTGGAACCAGAATTTTCCTGTCAATCTTGCCCATGTCTGAGTGCCTCTTCCTTATTTTACCTTCTTGCCTCTCTCAGAGGTGAGCACAGCTCAGATTCTGGCATTTTCATGTCCTTACCATTTTGTCATAATTTAAGCATATGTGTACATATTACATAGCTGTGTAATATCTGCTTATACTTGCAGCTGACCTTCATAAAAATATTATCAAGCTGGACAATATTTTCTTCTGTGAATTGCTTTTTTTTTTTCAAGGCAGGGTCTCCCTGTGTATCTCTAGTTGTTCTGGAACTCACTCTGTAGCCCAGGCTGTCCTCGAACTCACAGAGATCTGCCTCCCGAGTGCTGAGATTAAAGGCGTGCGCCACCGCTGCCCAGCCTGTGAATTGCCTTTTACACTCAGTATTATCACTAGAATTTATGCCTGTTGATATATGTAGCTTACTTCATTCATTTTCCACGCTGTATAATATTTTGTTGCAAGAAATGTTATATATCATTTATTCTTTTGGTGATGGGCAGTTAGTTTGCCTCTGATACTCTGCTATCACGGACAAATGCTCGTAGGAACATTCTCGGTGGTGTTTCCCAGTGCACAGAAAGGAAATCCTTACACTTACAAGTGGAATTGCCTGATCAAACAGTGTGTGAATGTGCAATCTGGTTTGCCTCCTTTCCCCTCTAAGCCAAGGGAACCTCTATCGCCCCCTACTGGTGGAGTTGAGAGCGCCCCCGTCTGTGGAATTTACAAGGAGGAGGGGCTTGGTGGGGACGAGGCTGGATGAAAGGACTAAGGACAAGTATGTGATCCTGGTGTGAACCTCACGGAAAGCGGAGGTCTGTGTTTCAAGGCTGGTCCCCGAGGAAATCCACTGTGGCCTCTCATCTTCCTGCCCCAGAAGCCCATCTGCGCGTGGGGCTTCTCTCAGGCACTTCTGCGCACTCTTCTGCCTGTGCCAACCCCTCCCGTGGCCTAAGGCCCATTCAAACGCTCTTCCTTGGTCTTCCCCTCTGATCTCTCCAGCTGGAGGGATTCAAATCTCCTTTCTGAGGGCGGCGAGCCTGCTCACGAGGCAGCACAGATCTTTGGTCTGCGACCACTTTGCTTGCTCAGAATCCTGCTTCTCCGGAAACCAATGCTTCAGTGTGGGGTGGGAAATGACTGCGCCCCAGCCGCATGCTTGTTGTTTTATGCACCCCTTCCTAAGTTTTTTCTGCTGTATTTTGATCTATGTAGCTCATGGTCGATGATTGAATCTGCAGGGTTTTTTTAGTTTTTGTTTTTTAATGGTTTTTCGAGACAGGGTTTCTCTGTGTATCCTTGACTGTCCTGGAACTCACTTTGTAGCCTAGGCTGGCCTCGAACTCACAGAGATCCGCCTGGCTCTGCCTCCCGAGTGCTGGGATTAAAGCCGTGAGCCACTACGCAGGGCAGTTTTGATATTTTTGAAACAAGGTCTCATGCATCTTCAGCTCAGGCTGACCTGAAACTCATTATATAACCCAGGTTGGACTTAAAACCTTTTTTTTTTTTTTTTAAATAGTTTTTTGAGACAGGGTTTCTCTGTGTAGCCCTGGCTGTCCTGGAACTCACTATATAGAACAGGCTGGCCTCGAACTCACAGAGATCCACCTACTTCTGCCTCTCAAGTGCTGGGATCAAAGGTGTATGCAAAACTTCTTACATTAATGAATCAGTTAAGTCTCTCTCTCTCTCTCTCTCTCTCTCTCTCTCTCTCTCTCTCTCTCT
>CABHPR010157597.1:0-35412 GCA_902168415.1 Peromyscus melanophrys | reverse complement strand
CACAGGAGAAGAACAAGGTGACCTGTTCCTAGAGAAAGGGTCCCTTTTCCTCAAGGGCTGGTTCCTGCATCGGGGTTCTTTGTCCAGTGGCCTCCTATTTAGTTTGGGGGCAACAGCAGAGATGGTGTCAGCTCACGTGCAGACACCAGCTGGGAATTTTCTTGTGTGTAGAAGCTTTTTTCTTGTTACAATTGATTTTTTTTTGCAACAAAAATGACATTATTTTTCAGCTGAATCTTGTATAGGGCAGTAAATACCAAATATAATTGCTTCCTCTCTCCCAAGACACCTCTGACCAAATCTATACAAGGCAGCAGACAAGAAACAAAGCTGCTCTTGTCTCCAGAGCCTTCTGCTAGTCAGTGGCTAGAGAGGTCACCTCTCTGTCTTCCCCTTGCTGTGTGTAGGGAGGCAAGCTAGGGTGAGGTGGGGAGTGGGGGTCAGCGTCCTGGGACTCTGGCTGTCTGCTGGTTGTTTTCTACAGAGAACACCTGTGTCCTTAACTTATTTCTTGAGGGGTACAGTCTTTGAGGGGTACAGTCTGGGTTCTTTTCATGGCCACAACCTTGCTGAGCCCATGGACCCAAGGACAAGGTGTCCTTCCCCATCGCTACTGCCCACGGTCTTACCTGGGCTCCACAGCAACAGGTCCCTGTTGCTGTCCCAGGGCAGCCTTTCTTTCCTTCTTCGGCTATAACAATGCCATGTTGTAGGGCTTTCAAAACTTGAACATGTACAGTGTATTCAGCCTGGCATGGGTTAGAATGCACACTCTGATTGAGTGACCCTGGAGGAAGGACTGGAGAGTCCCGGTGGGCGTCTAACCAGCTTGCAGGTGATGTCGCAGCTCTGAGTGCTGAGGTGCTAGCAGGCACAGCTGGGAGCTTCTTACAGCCCCGGACCTTGTGGAAATCTCATTACCACCATGCTTGGCACACAGTAGATGCTGAGCGTATGCAGGATGATTGACTGAACAATAGGCAATTAGCATTCAAGATGCTAAGGAGTCGTGGAGGAAGGAAACCTGCTCCTGTGCACAGCTCAAATTTATTTTAACTGGAATCCGATTTTTGGAAATACTTATTAACATTTTATGGAAATAGTGCTTTGAGACAACTACTTTGGGAGGCCCTGGTATACTGCAGAATCTTAGCTCTGTAACGGGAAACTCAAGCCGGAGTTTGTATTGGTGTGTCTGGTTCAGCAATTAGAAGAAATTGTTTCCCCCCAGACCTTCCTGTAGCCCCGAGGGCCTGCAGACCCCTTCAGGGGATGTATTTGAATACATTACAATACAGAGTGGAGCCAGTGTTACTGCCGGCTAAGGGTGTTTGCCCTGTCATCCTCCCCTGGCTGCGCCCAACAAGCCTCTGAACCCCTCTGGGCTCAGGCGCCTGAGGACTCTGCCAATTAGGATTGTGCTGTGGACTTGTTCAAACGTCTTTGTTCTGAGTTGAGGCAAGGAGGAATCTGGGGAAGAACCTGAAGGAGGGCTCTGGGTGGGGGGTTGAAGCTGGTGAAAGGGTTGGGTATCCTAAGGGGACAATGGTGACTGGGTTCAGCCCCACAGCCCTTCCTACTGGAGGAGAAACCACCGGCCGGAAGGATCTGCCTTTGCCAGTTCCTAGGGAGGGAATGTGGACAGTCAGGGCGGGTGCTTTGCTCGCCTCCTTGGGAGCAGCCCCACAGCTGCAGCTCCCTCTTGTCAGCTCAGGAATCCTGTGCTGGTGCCTTGGCTTGTTTCCATGACCAAATACCAGGCCAGAAGCATCTGAGGAAGGTGGAGGGGCTTATCTGAGCTCACATTTGAGGACATGGTCCATTTTGTCTGGGAAGGCAAGGCAGCAGGAGAGGGAAGTACAGTCGGGTTCCCATGGACTAAGCGAAGACTTGGGTACCGAACCCACAAGCTTCACTTTGGGTCTTCCCATCAGCTCTGGGTCTCTTTGACAAACCCCACCGGACCTTGTCCTTAGGTCAGAAGTCCCTTGGGGAATAGAGCAGACTGTCTTAAGGACAAGAGGACAGATAGATACTTCTTATACAGCCACAGAATGAGATTTCCAGAAAGCTTAAAAGAGAAGCGAATTGATGAGAAAAGGAAACTCTGTAAGAGAGTCTGGAAATGTAATCACAGAATTAAGACCCGCCATTAATCCCTCGGAAAGATTAAGGAACAGAATCAGTGTGTAAAATATTCAATCAGTGCAGGAGCCGTCAAGGTTGAGAAAGCTCATCAAAAATGCAGAGGAAAAGATAAAGAAATTAAAAAGGCAAGAGGGGAGTTTATAGACATGGAGAGCAGAGAGCGAGAAGCACGGGGTGGACACTCACAGCTCTAGATATAGGGAAGCAGTCATTGTGCTGTTGCGGAGAGATCGCAGCCCCAGGGAGCAGCGAGAGGAGTGCAGTACACAAACTGGCAATGGATGGACAGACGGCCAAACACCTCACAGAAATGTCTGGACAGTCCGAATTTTGCTGTGGTTCGAACGTGTTCACACCCCGCCCCCAACCATGGCTGGTAACAATCTGCTGTGTTGGGAGACGGGACCTTGAGAGGTCCTTAGGCCATGCTGTCCCTGCCAACACCAGCAGGCAGATGCCAATTCCAACATTGAAGCTACAGCTTATTCTCTCTTGACCTCTTCCCCCTCTTTCTCCCCTCTCCTCCCCCTTCCTCCCTCCTCTTTCCCTTCAGCCATCCCCTGCCAGTGCTCCTGGAGAGTGTCCCTCAGGGGAAATGGGAGGAATCTCCTTTCTGAGCTCCAGAGTCCCGTCTAGAGCTGGAGACAAAAGGACGCAGACCTGGGTGACAGATTCCAGGCCAGCACCAGCCAAGGTCCCTGTTGTGGCTCTGACTCCCAGCTCTCCCCACTAAGGTGTCCCCCTCCCCGGGTTCCCTGCAGACAAGCTGCGCCAATATCCTGCAGTGACCTGTGACTTGGACACACACAGTAGACGCCTCTTAGAGAACTGGACAGCACAGGGACAAGACAGGAACAGCAAATTCCAAGGTTGTCCCCTCAGGTACCACCAGGTTGTCATCCCAGAGAGGACTCCAAGGGTGAGGGGTCTGATAATGTAGGTCCATCATCCTGCAGGTCTCATGAGAGGACACCCGTGCTTCCTTGAACACAAAACACATGGCTGAAGGGGAGCTAAAGGAAAGCATAGGATGCAAGCTCCTGGTTCCCCTCCCCCTCCATCATTCCTCCTCCCCTCCTCCCTCCTCCCTTTTCCCTCTCTGGTATATACTCTTCTGTGCTTCTACCACTGGGTGGTCCTTGCCACATGCAGGGTCCTGGATCTTGGACTTCCCAGCCTCCCACAGTATATTACACTTCTGGCTTTCCAATCCCCAGCACTTGGAGGCTGAGACAGGAGAATTGCTGCTAGTTTGAGTCCAGCCTGGGCTACATAGTGAGTTTCAAGCAAGCCTGAGCTCTAAGTGTTAGATTCTGTGTGTCTCTCTCTCTGTCTCTCTGTCTCTCTGTCTCTCTGTCTCTCTCTGTCTCTCTCTCTCTCTCTGTCTCTCTCTCTCTCTCTCTCTCTCACACACACACACACACACACAATGATCTCTCTCTATTCTTGACACATTTCCTGGTCCCATATGCTCTATTTTATAGCTGCACAGATATGGCTGGACATTGGGCTGACTTCAAATGCTTGTTGTCCTTATTTCTGATGGAGAATGGCTACAGAAGTTTTAGAAAAATAAAGAAAATGAGTGTACTGTATTGACATCAGCCAAGATATATGTAGAGTTAAAAAAAAATGCCCTCAAATACACATCAAATACCATTCTATACTTAATCTTAGCCAAAAGGCTGAGAATTAAAAACCTAGTAGGTGGTTTGAAAGACAGTGCCTCCCATAGGCACAGATGTTTAAACACTTGGTCCCCAGTTGGTGGCGCTGTTTGAGTAATTTGGGAAGTGTTGCCTTGATGGGGGAAGTACGTCACTGGGGGTGGGCTTGAAGGTTTCAAGGCCTCAAGACATTCCTAGTGCACTCTCTGCTTCCTGCTTGTAGTTCATGACGTAAGCTGCTGCCATGCTTCCCAACCATGATGGGCTTCTTTTTTTTGTTTTTTAAAGATCTATTTATTTATTTATTTATTTATTTATTTATTTATTTATTTACTTACTTACTTACTTACTTACTTATTCATTTACTTATTTTATTCTGTATACAGTGTTCTGCCTACAGGCCAGAAAAGGACAACAGATCTCACTATGGATGGTTGTGAGCCACCATGTGGTTGCTGGGAATTGAACTCAGGACCTCTGGAAGAGCAACCAGTGCTCTTAACCTCTGAGCCATCTCTCCAGCCCCACCACGATGGACTTTTATCCTGATGGAACTGCAAGTCCAAACAAACCCTCCCTTCTACAAGTTGCCTTGGTCATGGTTTTTAACACAGCAACAGAAAAGTCACTCATATATCTACCATCCTGTAACTTTTATTTTATTTTTTTTAGGTAGGGTTCTTCTATGCAGTCCAGGATAGTTTTGAACTTGCCATCTTCCTGCCTCAGTCTCCTAGTGCTGAGACTACAAGTGTATGCTACCATATTAGGCTAAAATGAGTAAGCTTTCTTGTTATTGTTGCTCCTGGGATTAAGCCAGGGCCTTGTGTGTGCTGAGCACAGAGTACCATTGAACTACTCACTGAACTAATTGCCTCTGCATCTCTTTAAAATAAGGAACTAAGAGAACTACTCAAAATGCTGTGTGGTCCCATTTACAGGAAGTGCCTAGAATAGGCAAATTCATAGAGACAGAAAGTGGGTCAGAGGTTACCAGAGCCTGGTGTTGGGAAATGAGGAGGTGTTGGTTGATGGCTACGGAGTGTTTGGGATGATGAAAAGCTTTACAAAAAGACACATGTCAACATAGAGTAAGGCCACTGAATAAGAGTGTGCTGGACAGATGACTTGGCCATTAAGAGCACCAGTTGCTCTTCCAGAGGACCCTGGTTTGTTTTCTAGCACGCACATGGTGGCTGGCAAGTAACTAACTTCATTTCTAAGGGATCTAATGCCCTCTGCTGGACTCCTCAGGCACTGCATGCTTGTGGTGCATAGACATACATGCAGATAAACCATCCATACTCATAAAATAAATAAATCTTTAAATAAATAAAGTGGAGAGGGACTGAGGAAGACACCAGATGTTAACCACTGGCCTACACACACGCACACACACACACACACACACACACACACACACACTCTCAAACACATCTGTATACACCCATATGCATATATGCACAGACACACAGGAATATGTACACACACAGATGTTCAAAATGGAATTTTGTTGGTTTGTTTGTTTGTTTTGAGTCAGGGTTTCTCTGTGTAGCCCTGGCTGTCCTAGAACTCAATCTGTAGACCAGGCTGGCCTCGAACTCACAAAGATCTTCCTGCCTCTGCCTCCCGAGTGCTGGGATTAAAGGCGTGCACCACCACCCAGCTGGAATATTTTATTACAATAAAATTACCCAAAAGATGGGGCTGGAGAGATGTCTGAACAGAAGAGCACTTGTTGCTCTTGCAGAGGACCCAGGTTCGAGTCCCAGCACCCAAACAGTGGCTCACAGTCATCCAGAGACCCAGGTCCAGGGATCCAACACATGCAGCACATAGTGAACATACACACACGCAGGCAAACAACTCATGCACATAAAAGTAAAATAAATACATTTTAAAAAGTTTCTAGGGTGCTACCTTATAAGAAGGAGCTGGGCACGGAAGTGAGTTCCAGAACAATCAGGGCTACACAGTGAGACCCTGTCTCAAAAACCAAATAACAAAATAATACACAACAACAACCAAACAAACACAAAAGAATCAAGGGGCTGGCAAGGTTAAATCCAGCACACAGAAACACAAGGGAAGCGGGAGGCCTAGTATCAATTGTGGGCTAAGGGGGATTCGAGACCAGGCAGGTCAGACACAGCAAAGAGGTTTTATTTTGATAATGGATAGAGTAACTCAAATACACAATGATCATGAGTCTGTATGCAGTAAATAACATAACGTCAAAATATAGAAAGCAGAGACACGCAACTGGGGAAAAAATAACAAACTCACCGAATGATGACTCCATCTTTGTTTATTTCCATGTCTGCCCCAGCCCAGAAGTGGGGCAGAGGAAAGGGATGTGCGAGCAGCCTACCCCTGCTGTCCCTTTCACCCTGGGGCACTGCCTCGTGTCTCTCTCTCTCTCTCTCTGACTCTCACATTCTTGGAAATCACAGTGATTTTGTAGATTAAGCTTTCATTGGGCCTGACAGGTGTTTCCACATAGTTCCATGACCCTTGAGGCTATCACAGGAGTGTCTGTCACCTCCACACACTCTTGCAGGTCCTTTGTTTTGCATCCTGTCCTTGTTCCCTGGGTGGAGGGCATGTGTTCTGGCCCTGCCTTCCCTTTTTTGTAATTAACAAAGATTTTCAGGGTGATGTTTTGAGGGCAATTGAGCACCCCATTCCTCATTTATCCCTCCAGACTCAGTTTCCCACTTTATTTAATGAGATATAGTTTATTATTGTCACTATCTCCGTTGGTGAGCAAACTGTCGTAGACCGGTGTTGGGCGTCCTCTGTGTTGGCTCCTCTGAACATGATCTGTCATTCTTTGAATGCACCCTCAATCTAGCAGGACAGGAGATCTTAAAAGTTACACCCTGGAGTCAGGCAGCTTACAAGGAGGGGTTTTCTCATTTCTCCTAGTGAGGATGGTATTTAGAAGGTAAGATCTAGGTACGAGATGAGCTTACTACCTTTGGGGTGTCATGGTTCCCAGGCTCTGGCAAAGGACTCACAGGTGGAATACAGTTCCTGAGATTTCTATGTATTTCCCAATGTATGCACATTTGCATCTATATTTCCATATTTAGAAATGGATGCTCCAACACCAGTGGCTCATTGTAACTTTCTTTAAAAAATTTTTTAAGAGAGATTTATGTATTTTATTATTTTACGTGTATGAGTGTTTTGCCTGCATGTATGTCTGTGCGCCGAGTGTGTCTGTGCCCCTGGAGGCCAGAAGAGGGCATTGGATACCCTGGGACTTGAGTTATACACCGCTGTGCGCTGCCCTGTGAGTTCTGGGAATCAAATCCAGATCCTCTGCTGGAGCAGCCAGTGCTCTTACCACTGAGCCATCCCTCCAGCCCTCGTGCTAACTCTGTTTCCTGTATTTGGAACTCTTTCCCCAAAAGTGAAAGATAAGATTTCCGTTAACCTTTCTGCACAGACTTACTTAATTAGCATACATAGCCTTCTATAACAGTCGTCAGCCGAACCTTCCTCTGCGCACTGACACCTTCCCACCACATCGGACCCTCAGTGCCCTGCAGTCTGTCTGCTTCGCCCTCATGGATGCCTTCTTCAGCTTTCTCTTCCTCTTCTCCTCCTCTTGCGTCCCATCTTCTGATTTTGAGACAGGCTGGCAGTCCAGCCCTGGCTTCTTGAGAGTTGGGGTTACAGGTGTGAGCCTTCTGCCCAGCTTTCCCGGCTGGGCTGCACCCTTGTGAGGACACCCTCACATCACGTGGGTGGTTCTGTTGCCGGCAGCATCTTGTGTTGTGTCCTTTATGCCCCGTAAAGACCCCCCAGCTCTGCAGACACTGACCCTGTTTGGCCAGAGCCAGTGGCTTTTGGAGGAACAGAAAGGAAGGGGGAATTTTGAGTTGACTTTAAGAAAAAGAAAGGCTGAGCAAGGTGGTGCACACTTTCAATCCCAGCACTCGGGAGGCAGAAGCAGGTGGATCTCTGTGAGTTCCAGGACAGCCTGGGCTACAGAGCGAGCTTCAGGACAGCCAGGGCTATATAGGGAGACCTTGTCTCAAAAAAGAAAAAGAAAGAAAGAAAAAGGAAGATTGAGAACTGCGATGTGTACCTGTTGCTTAGTATATACTGCTCTAGAGTTAATATTAATAAGCCTTCCCTGTCAGAAGTCACACTTAGAGATCGATAAAGGAAAAGCTCTTTAATAATAACTCATGTCCAGCTCTGGCTATTGCCGGAAGAGGAAGCGGCCATGAACAGAAGTTTTTGCTAACGTACATCACAAACATGGTCATCCTTAAATCTCATTCATGTCCCAGCCCCAGGTCACACTTTGAACAATTTAAACAGAGACAAGAGACTGCAAGTTTGGCCCCTTGGGCAGATGGGATTTTACACAACAAAGATATTGTCAGAATTATTTCTTAAATACACCAGTGCTATTCTTTTTGAATAGTTGTTACCTGGGGTCATCTTGCTCACCTGGCAGAATTATACTTTTCCTGATAAGAGCACAGGGGACTTAACAGCAGACCAGGACTTAAAGGTGGTTACCATCCTGTGCTGACCCCTTGAACTGCCGCTTAGAGCAGTGGTTCTCAACCTGTGGGTCGCAACTCCTTCTCAGGGATTACAAATCAGATATTTACATTATGATGCATAACAGTAGAAAAATTACAGTTAGGAAGTAGCAATGAAAATAATTTTATGATTGGGGGTCACTACAACATGAGGAACTGTATTAAAGGGTCGTAGCATTAGAAAGGTTGGGAACCACTGCTGTAGTGGTATGTTCTTTGCTGTGGGGATGGCTGGTAAGTCAGGGTTGTCTCCTTTTGTTATGGAAATGGAGCCTCATTGGAGGTCAATGTTGGTGAATAAACATTAGCATCCTGGCGTCCTAAATTTCTGCCATCTCTAACAGGCCTAGGTAGCACACTGCTTATCTTTGGGGTGTTATGGAGACAATGCTCCCTTAGCTAAAGTCTGCTTTGTGTGACTTAGTGACTCCCAAGTGAATCTGTTGGTAAGTCCTGTACAACATCAATTCTGTTACTTCATGCTTCTTCAACATCAGTAACCTGAGTGTGACCGGGGTGGGGTGGGACAGGGTGGGGGGGGGCAGGGTGGGGTGGTACCTAAATATTCAATTCCAGAGAATAAAAAAGGAGAAATGAACACAAAGACACATACATTTTTTTAAATGAGAAAAAAACCACCCACCGACAGAAATGTGATTAAAATGGATAAGAAAACTACAGTCTGGCAGATGTACCGGAAGCATCCTAAATCTAAAGGAACAGCCCCAGAGAGCTGGGTATGGAAAGGGAGTGCACTGTGCAGGTGGATTACTTTCAGTCTCCAGGAAATAGATAACTTTGCAGGGAAACCATGACATGCTCACAGGCGTGTGTGTGTGTGTGTGTGTGTGTGTGTGTGTGTGTGTGTGTAGCACAATTTATCCCAAACCCTGAAAATGAAATCTCAGGAAACTACAATCCAGTTTTGCCTGTTTCCAGTGCCTCAGAATGAATATCGGGACCCACAGCGGCAGCACTGTATAAAGCCAAGGACGGCTTAGGCTTCCCCAGAGAAACAGAATAAACAAGCTATGCGCATTTAGAGAGACTTGCTTTAGGTGATTTATTCATGGGATTTGGAAGGCTTGGTAAACCCCAAATCTGCTATGTAGGCCAGCAGGCTGAGACTCAGGAGAAAATGGCAGTCCAGGTCCAAAGGCATCTGCTGGCAGGATTCCCTCTTACTCAGGACAGGTCAGTCTGTGATTGTGGAGGACTTCAACTGATTGGATAAGGACCACCCACATTCTATGGGCTAAACAGCTTTATTCTAACTCCACAGCTTTGAATGCTAATCTTAAAAAAAAAAAAAAAAAAGACAAAACCTGGAACTAGGGAGATGGCTTGGGGTGGTGTGGTGTGGTGTGGTGTGTGTGTGTGTGTTATAAAATACTTGTTGTGCAAGCCTGATGGCCAGAGTCTCTGATCCCATGGCAAAAGCCAGATTCAGATGCAGTGGTGTTTCCTGTCATCCTGGGGTTTGCAGGTCAGTCAGCCTGGAATATGAAGTATAACAGCAGAAACAATATATAAATATATATATTGGTTTTTTGAGACAAGATTTCTCTGTGAAACAGTCCTGTCTGTCCTGGAACTCACTCTGTAGACCAGACTGGCCTCAAACTCACAGAGATCCTCCTGCCTCTGCCTCCTGAGTGCTGGGATTAAAGGCACCACTGCTCAGTGGCTTGTAAACCAATATTTAAAAAAAAAATTTTGCTTAAACTTTTTACTTTTATAGAATTTCATACATGAGTACTATATTTGCATCATTTCTCATGAACTCTTCTTTTATAATTACACACACACACATACACACACACACACACACACACACACACACACACACACACACAAAGAGAGAGGGAGGGGGGCAGAGAAATATCTAGAATAATGTTTGGGAAAATATGTGGTCACCGTGCTCTGGCTGGTTCAAACACATACAAGAGATGGCCAAGAACAGCTGTCCTGGGAAGAAAGTCATGAGAAAGAGGACTAGGAGGGAAGGCTCCAGAGAAGTCCCAGTCCTGCCTGAAGAGAGACTTCCTTCCTGCCAGGCCAAATGAGAGGCTTCAGGCAACCCTTGCTAGGGTACGAGGGGTGGGGTGAGGACCTACAGGGTAGGGGTAGATCTTTCTGTTAGTTGGTCTGTGAAATGTGGAGCCTGGTCCTAAGAAGAGGGACCCAGAGAAGATGGCAGCTTCATAACAGAGTCCTTGGCCTGCCTGGCAAATGTCCCCAAGAGCCTGGTGGGGTGCGTCGACTGGTTGTTGTGTGAGTGCCCGAGGCCACCATAGCACAGGACTGCAGTGGGTTTGCTCCTAGTTCCAGAGGCTGGAAGTCCGAGGCTGAGGACCATGGCCCCTCTCAGTGGCTTCCCACAACTGTGTTCATTACGTTTCTCATTTCGGTGACAAAATGCTTGACAAAAAGCAACTTGAAGAACGGAGGGTGTGTCTGGCTCATGGTCTATGAAGTTTAACAGTCCATTGTGGTTGGAGAGTCGTGGTGGCGAGGGTTGGCCCAACCATCCGGTCAGGAAGCTGAGAGAGGTGAATGCTGGTGCTCAGCCTGCTGTTTCTCCTCTGTATTTGGTTAGGACGCTGGCCTACCTGAATGGATATGCTCGCTCACCACATACAGCCAGGCTCCTTCGTACTCAGATAAACCTCTCTAGAAATACGCTCACAGGCACGTGCAGAGGTGTGTTTTCTAGGTGATTCGACATTCTGTTGAGTTGACAGTCGAGATTAACCGTCACAATGCTCCAGTTCGGTGGACACAGCCTTTGGTTGTGCAGACCGGATGGGTGCAGTGGCGCAGGGATGAGACTGGGGATACCTAGGTGGCCATAACAGGCAGGCGGCGGATTCCCACATAACTTAGGAGCACATGGGCTGCTGGGAACATGGCTGGGTCTCCCTGAGTAGAGGACAGGAGACTGGAAGGAGAAGCTGACCACCAAGCGAAGTAAACCTTTGTCTCATCCTAGCCAGGGAGACTGGCCTGTGGGAACGTCAGGCGCAGATGATTTGTTGTGAGCCAAATGAGACCTGGGGTCCCTTTGTGTAATGTGACCCTGATGCTAGAGTAGAGGCCGGAGTCTTGAAAGGGGGCAAGGAGGGGAATTTCCTCAGGGGCAGACATATTTCCCTACCCCCACCTCACAGTTCCTAGGAGCCAAGGATGGGGCTTCCAACTGGGAGGTGTGACGGGGGTTTTGCTGAACAAAACCCGTTCCCATCATTATTAATTGCTTTTCTTAGATTCTAATTCTTAAAATTTCCCCACAAACAGGAGAGGAGGCTTGGGCTCGGCTTGTTGAAGAAACAGACCCAAGTCTCCACAGCCTGAAAGACCAGGTTCTGAAGTCAGCCCTGTTCGATGACGTTGCCACACAAGGACGGTGCAGGCTCTTCAGCCACACGCCTGCAAGCATGGGAAGTACTTAACTTACTTCTGGACAAAGTCAGTCCTGACCAAACTTACAAGCTATCTCAGTCTCTATAGCACAGGTGTGCACGAGCGTGTGTGTGTGTGTGTTTTCTCTGGTCTTAATGTAACTGGGCTTTCCAGGTAGTGAAATTTGGCATCTCTCCCTCCAGGGTATCTGAGGGGGATGGGAATTGTCCTGGATACATGAATCATGAAGCTACTGAACAGAATTTTCCCTTTCTGAGTCAGAACAGTGAAGCCTGTTGTGAATTATGTGTCTCCCCTCTGCTTTAATGGCTCAAGACTGGAAAGGCTTTGCCCCTTCCCTCTCACATCATGGCTAGTTCACTGTTGTCACAGAGGACAGTCCTGGATGGAAGAGGCCATCCCAGAAGCTGTGGCTTTGGAGAAGAAGATGGTGGACCATCTATTTTCTCTGACATTTCCTATGTGAGGAAGGTGGACTCTTGAGCTTGGAGGAACCCAGGCACTATTATTGCTTGCTGGGCATGAGAAGCAGAAGGGGCTGATGAGATGTTTCACAAGCACTGTGCCTTCCCTGGAGATGCCCTCTTTTGAATGGCAGCTGTGGAGTGTGGGACCCCTGCTATGTTCTGTTACCAGCTTGGCATGGCTCATCTCATCCTTCCTTCCTTTGGTCCTCTCTTGGTACCTTTCCATCCTGCTGTGAGCTGCCCATAGCCTTCTGTCCCTGGCTAATGCCATCAGATTCTTTCTAGAGGACTACTCCATGTCCAGGTGCTCTGGGGTCCTCATCCAGACAGGATGCAAAGTCAGGTACCATTTGCACATCGCTGGATCTCTCCGGGGGTTGTGTGTGTCCTACACTCTTTGTGGCAGGCTGGGGAAGGAAGTGTTCTTGACACATCTGGACTTGATCCTCTTGATACTGTCCCTGAAGTTTTGCACCATTGATGGCTGAACTTCAGAATGAGTGAAGGTGACCAGAAGGTCATGCTCATCTGTTTAGATGTCATTAAGGGCGAGAAGGAGACTTTTGACAGAATTCCTTTGAAGGTAAATGATTGGACCAAAAACTTTTATTAAGACTGTATTGACTTCAAGCTGTTCAATAAACTGGTCATTTATTTAAAAATAGAAAGATAGAAATCACAAATAAAACACTATTCAATCCTGTAGCATGCTATGGACATGGATGTTTAATTACTGAGAAGTAAAGGTGACATGGTATTAGCATGTACTCTAATATAACTTACCACAGTAACAGCTCAAAAGAAAATTTTAGCAGCAATTTGGGACATTTTACTTCCTTAGTGTAGATGCCTCACAGAAGCCAGAAAAACATTAAGGCTGAGTTTCTTTGGGACTTTTTGGTGAGGGGCCCGTGACTTTTTTATGTTGCTCTGGCAGATGTATCCCTGAGGAAGCAATCTGTGCCGATGTGTCTCAAGAAAACCAGGTCGTGTCGTTCTGTGAAAACAGAGGCAGTTCAGCTGTCAGTGACGGTGAGCGTGAAGGAGTCCACAGTCAGAGGCCATAAAGGCTTGTGTTTGAGAAGCTGTCAAGCCCGGTGGGTCTCGGAGTGGGACCTACTTATACCTTGGAAGATCAAGAAATAGTGGAAATGCGAGAAGTGGAAGCCAGGGGTTCCCAGGGTATCAGGACAAAACTGGGGGTGAACGTTAGCTGCCTACAGACCGCGTGATTTTGCTGTTGGATCGCTGAAGGAGGGTGTTGACCATATTGAAAACAATTCGTTCTATTAAGATATGTGTAACATACAAACAAGCAATGGTATTTTAAAGCTACAGTACAGTGGGTCTGAAAAATGTGTCCAGTTGTGTGCCTGCCACCCACCATGAGTGTGATGCAAAACGTTCCCATCAGCTCAAGTGTTTCTGAATAGCCAATTCCCTTCCAACACCCTCCACCCTGGACCAGCACGAGCTGCATCCCGGTGCCTGCGGTGGGGTTCTAGCTCTCTCCGTCTCTCCACTCTGTACTTCCACCTCATCTTGGCACATTTCCATGTGGTTTTCTTTTTCTGACAGGACTATACTAAGCTGCCCAGGCTGGCCTTGAATTTGGAGTCTGTCTGAGCCTCCAGAGCATATATGCCAGCATATCTGGGTCTCCCTGGCTGAGTCTGACGCGCTCACTTCCCTGAATTCTGATCTGGCTCTCCCCCGTGTGTTTTACCCTGGGATCCCCACCCTGCATCCTTTGCACCCCACTTCTGCAGCAGACAATTCTGTACACTTTTTTGGGTTCTCGGGTGCTCGTGGTAGGAGAACTGTCTCTGGAGGGGCTCATCCTGCTCACTCCACTTCTGTTGTTGAACTGGTAACCTGCTATTTGGAGTCTACAGAAGAAAGGGTTTTAGACCCCTTCAGACGTCTCTCTGCTTTCTCAAGACAGACACACAGACCAAGCTAACAGGGAGCCCATGCGTTTCCAGCTTGCAAACCATGGCCTCCTCAAAGCAGGAGGAAATATACAGGCAGCTCTTGTTAATCATTCATTTTGAAACAATTTCAAAGATGGGGAAAGGTTTCGGGACTACCGCGCCATGCTCTCACAACAGCGGCTGTCCCAGCAAAGTTGGCTTCCTCTCTGGTCAGGGATCTGCCTAGGAGGGACCCTCCAGTTACTTCTAGCTTATCTTTCCCTCTCTCCTGGCCTGAGTTGCCTGTCTGTCCTGTTGGCTCACGTGCTAGACAGTTTTAAAGAGACGGACCCTTCGTTCTGTCAGTCTCCATAAGCTGGGTCCCTGCCATGTCTCTTCATGTCCAGACTCAGGCTCCACTTTCTCGGCAGGAATTACACAAAATGCTGTTGGGCACTTTCCAGGGCGCTAATCTCAGAAGTATACCCACCGCTGTTGGTGTGAAAGTTGTGTGCCAACTTTCCCCACATTTCTCTTCCATGACATCCAGGTAATTTGTGGGGACCGACTCTGAGACCAAGTCACTTGACTGGTGCCTTTTGGAGAGAGAGGAGCATTCCTGATTTGCCCTTGACAATGACAACATAACAACTCTCATTTAACCGGAGCTTGGGGCACCTAACTAAGCCCTGATGTGTCTTGTTGGGTCCTCAAACCATGAGCATGGGGTACCCATGTCACTCCCTTTTCCAGAGAGTGGAATCGAGTCATCTGTAAGGACTGATTTAGAGCAGGACACCGCAGGTGCCACCTAGTTAGTCACTGATTTTTCTTCTACTTCACATAAATACAAACAAACAAACAAACAAACCAAAACCCAGCAACTAACGTGAACGGCATTAGCCAAGGAAGAGTTAAAAGCACCAAACGCAAGTGGTCTGAATTTTCCTTGTGCTGCTTAAATGATTTTGTTTGTGACAACTAATGACCCGGAGGTCCCATTTATGTGTTGGTAGATAATGTGCCTTAAAATCTGCAGCTGTTTTAAAATTGGGTCAAAGAAATTTATTTAAAGCCACTAGCGTTGTCAAAAATAAACCCCACTAAATCTCATTATTTCTACCCACATTAGGTCAGCAAGTGCATGGAAAATCTTCGAAGGGTAATGACTAGGAATGTCAACCCAGTCCAAGCCATTCGGAAACTAAGCCAGGGCAGAGACCAACCCCCAAGAATCCGAACCCAGTCTGTGTATACACAGAAGAGAGCCACCATGGGCATGGTTAAAATACAAAGATGGGCGGAGGACAATTCGGATGCTGGTCAAACGTTATGAGAGTGAAATAATTTCAGATGCCCTAGAGAAAGAGACCATTATTTTCTCATGTATTAATTATGAATTAGACGCTGTCTATCAATCTTTGTTTCAATTCTTAATGAGTGTTTTTATCTGAGTTCATTTTTATTAAATCTCCCTTGGGAGAAGGATGGTGGATTTACAGAGATTTTACTAGGGCCCATTTATTATGGGCAATTTGCTGTGGCCATAAATTTTGCGGTTGAATGGTAATAATGAGTAGGGAGCAGAGCAAGTGGTGGACTGAGGCTGAGAAACTGGGTGAGACTGAAAAGGTGGGTATATAAAAACAGTTTTTACGTTCTGATACAGCTTGAGAGGATGATGGTAAAGATGGTCGCACCAGCATGTCCTTTGAATGGAAACAGCCCCCTCCAAAGGGACTGAGCCACTCCATAATTTATCACTGTGCTTAAAGCACCCGTGCCATCTGTAATGTGACCCACAGTATCAGCTCCTCCTGAGGCCCCTGAAGGCTGGGGTTGGATTCTGCGTTGGACACTGAGAGGTCACCAAAAAGGAAACACAGACAAGGGAACAAGTGACTTAAAAGTCAGGCTTTTATTGGGGGTGGTTGGAAACCATCTATAAGAATCAGAGCCCAACCCTGGCGGGGGTTGGCGCACGCCTTTAATCTCAGTACTCGGGAGGCAGAGCCAGGCCGATCTCTGTGAGTTCGAGGCCAGCCTGGTCTACAGAGTGAGATCCAGGACAGGCACCAAAACTACACAGAGAAACCCTGTCTCAAAAAACTGAAAAAAAAAAAAAAAGAACCAGAGCCCATCAGCCACTTACAAGTTGGTTTGGTTATAGGGCAGAAAGGGAGAAGGAGGGGAAGGAGATTGAAAAGTTAATGGATTTGGCCCACAGTTGGCCACAGCTAGGGGTAACCATTGAGTACTCAGAGAATTTGTGGCCAGCATCTTTCCTGGCTGGCCGTGACTAGAGTCCATAACGTAGAGTCAATAATGTAGAGAAATACATTCATTTCCTGCTAGAAACCAAATTACTATAGTGGCTGGAATTGTCACAGTTCAATCAAAGTGGAGTTTTTACAAAATGGTGTGGCCTTGGTTAACAAACACTGAGTGCCTGAGCAGGACACGAAGCTAATGAATGAACCTCACAGGTGGCCAAGCCCAAAGGAAAGACTACATTTCCCATACATCCCTGGAGCTACTGACTTTAAACAAGCGGACATCAGCTTCTGTTTTATTCAAGCCACTGTTGGTATGGATTTCTGAGGCTGGGACAGGGCCTGTGCCTCAACTAATACCATAGGCAAGGCTCTGCTGTCATTGTCTCTGGGCTGGCCAGACTTTGCACCCCTGGAACAAAGTATCTGTCACTGGGGTAGGCCTTACCTGGGTTCCCGGTCTTTGGCTGTGTTGACTTGGGGCCTATGATGAGGCAGAAGGTCATGGCGGTGGAAACATGAGGCAGAGGCTATTCACCTCAAGGTCGAATGGAGGGGTCAGGATAAGAGAAGCCCTTCAAAGGCACACTCCCTCCTGGTGCCTCATTTCCTCCACCCAGCCCCTGTCCCCAATTCTTGCCACCTCCCAATAGTCCCAAACGTTGAATCCACCACAGGATGAAACTATGGTTTAGATCAGAGATCTCATTATCTAATGGGTGCTGGGAACACTCATGCTTTACTAGGCTCAGGCTAACCAAGTTAATGAGGATTAACTCTCTAGGGTGTCAAGATGGCTCAGCAAATAAAGGTGCCTGCTACCAAGCCCCATCTCCTGAGTTTGATCCCCAGAACCAACATGGTGGGAGGAGAGAGCAGGTTCCTGCAAGTTGACCTCAGACCTCTGCGTGCTTGCCATACACACACACACACACACACACACACACACACACACACACATCAAATGAAATGTAAAAAACTTAATGTAAAATAGATGAACTCAGTTTTCATGCTGTCTTTTTATCCCTGTGACTATGAGCTCTTCTGATAATCATGACTCATATTCCTCTCCGGTTGCTTGAAGTATCATGGATGTTGGCACAAAGTAGGCTTTTGTAAATATTTATTAGATGATTGGCTGACTGACTGACTGAAGTAAGGAAGGAAGGAAGGAAGGAATGAAGCAGTTGTCTGAGTGTGGTGGGAGCTGAGATAGAGACACCAGAAAAGCATGGGTGGGAGCCACCCCCAGCCCCAACCGGAATTTACCTTTAGAGATTTGTGTTGAGCTGCCGAGGGCAGGAAATCACATAACAGCGACTTAACCGAACAGCCATTCACCTTCCTTACATGGCGAAGTGTGGGGTGGGTGTCTGAACTGGATTTGGGGGTTCAGAGTAGTCAGGCCTAAGCTTCTGCCACTCATTTCGCCCCTTCCTCTTGGTCACAAGATGGTTGAATTCCAAGTGTCTGCTCTTGGAGGAACAGTGGAGGAAAGAAGAACTGTAAAAGAACGAAAGGCAGAGTGACCGAGCCTGTCCCCCATTCCTCAACCCCGCCCCAGGCAGGGTTTTTTTGTGTGTGTGTTGTTGTTGTTGTTTTTAATAAATTCTCAACATGTAGCTAAGGCTGGCCTAGAACTCACTAAGTAGGCCAGGCTAGCCTTTAATGTGGTGGTATTGTGTTCCCCAAAATATTGTGTATGCTAATAAACTTATCTGGGGTCAGAGAACAGGACAGCCACAATATTAAACATGAGGATAGGCAGTGGTAGCATACGCCTTTAATCCTAGCATTCCAGAGGCAGAAATTCATGTGTTCAAGGATACACCCAAGCATGGTGACCCACGCCTTTAATCCCAGGGAGTGGTGGTAGAAAGCAGAAAGGTATATAAGGCGTGAGGACCAGAAACTAGAGGCATTTGGCCTGGAGAGGCATTTGGCCTGGAGAAGCATGTGGCTGGTTAAGCTTTCAGGCTTCTAGCAGCAGTTCAGCTGAGACCCATTCTGGATGAGGGCTTGGGGCATCCAGTCTGAGGAAGCAAGACCAGCTGAGGATTCAGCAAGGTGAGATAGCTGTGGCTTATTCTGTCTCTCTGACCTTCCAGTGTTCACCCCAATACCCGGCTCAGGTTTGATTTTATTAATAAGACTCTCTAAGACTCATGCTACACTTTAATTCATGAGCAGCCCTCCTGCCTCTGCTTCCCAAGTGCTGAGATCATGGGCAGGAGCCATCACACCGAGCTCAAGCCTGGCCCTTCCTGAGGGGCTCAGGCTATTTCTGACCTTTGCGGCACCGAGGATAAGAACACGAGAGGGAGGAGCACATATTTAAAAGGCATGATCCGTGCCAACAGCCAATTAACCAACACATGGTTGACTTTACTGCCTTGTCAATTAGACTCTCAAGTGGCAAAGGCAGAAAACATGTCCAGCTATAACTGTTATATGAGTAAAGAAAGATCATCGCGTATCCCAGACAGTAGAAATTAACGGTGACCGAGCATAGTCAGGTGTTGTGTGGATGAGCTGGCAAGGTCTGAACACGTAATAAAGTTCAAGTGCACATAATTCATGAGTCACTATATTTTTATCTCAGACAATTGGTGTTTCTTTCTACCTCTCAGCAAAATCCAATAGTTATCAAGATTTTTAGAAGTTGGGCAGTGGTGGAGCACACCTTTAATCCCAACACTCGAGAGGCAGAGGCAGGCAGGTCTCTGTGTTTGAGACCAGTCTGGTCTGCAGAGCGAGTCCAGGACAGGCTCCAAAACTACACAAACTACTCTGTCAAAACAAAACAAAAGGAGGAATATGTGCTAGGTGTGGTGCATGTCTTTAACCCTGGCATTCAAGAGGCAGAGAAGGCATATCTCTGTGAGTTCAAGGCCAGCCAGGGCTGTATAGAGACTCTGTCTTTTTTTTTTTTTAACATATGTTGTAATAAATATGATAGTTTCAAATGCTTAGTTAAAAAGAGGTGAGGGGAGGGGTGGCTGGGGAGATGGCTCAGTGATTAAGAGCACTGACTGCTCTTCCAGAGGACCCAGGTTTAATTCCTAGCACCCACATGGCAGCTCACAACCGTCTGTAACTCCAGTTCCAGGGGACCTGACACCCATGGCAAAACATCAATGCACAAAAAATAAAAAAAAAAAAAAAAAAAAGAGGTGAGAAACTGCACCTCACTTGCAGGGGAAACATCTGCGTCTACATCACAGCCCTGTGCTTACATCTGCCGGGTGGCCAAGGCCAAGAAACTCTCACTGGCTGAGGGATGCAGATACATGGAGCAGGAATTCTGTACCTGACTCGACAGTCAGAGCAAAGAGACCTCATAGGTTTGGGTGTTCATGTAAGACGCCGCAGTCGTCTCCTCCTCTAAGATTTCCTCCAGGGAGTGACGGTTTCATGGACCACATCTGGTTTTGTAGACTTATTCTCAGGCTGTTGGTTGAATCAGGAGTTGTATCACTCAGAGCTTCTTGAATCATAGATGTTGCCATTTCTTCGCTGGATGTGATATAAGGCCGGATCTCGAAGAGTCACACCACCAGGTAGAGCCAGTGCGGGGCCTTGCACCGATTCTGCGCACATCAAATGATGTGGTACCCGGCAACGCTGGCCTGCCACAGAGAGGCCTGCCAAATTGGATTAGCCAGCCCAGCGTCTGGCCTGAAGCCTGAGAGATGGACACAGCGCTTATTAAATGATCCGCAGGCAGGGATGTTTCAAGTACTTAATCAGCTCTTCATTTCTCTCCTCCAGGGAACAGGGAAGCCTCAATGCCACCCACAGTGAGAAATTACCAATCCTGGCAGGGTCCCCGCCTGCCATTTTCACTGCAGAGCAGGCAGGAAAGGCCCAAGGAAGACCAGGCAGGATGTTCCACCATTGACATCGGACACCACTTAAACTGGAGACAGAAGACCCTGGGGCAGGTGAGCCCTGACTCTCCCAGGTGCTCACTGTGGAGAGCTGTTCCCTTCTTGGGGCCTCTAATGCTCTGTGGGCTCCAAGGAGCTGAAAAGAGTCATCTAGGATGCTGAGGCAGAGTGGCCTTTCTGGAGTGCAGAGGTGTGTGTGTGTGTGACTGGGGATGGGATGACTGTCAGAGGTAATCTTTGTGATTGTTTTGTTGTTGTTTATTTACTCTTTAGGGAAGTCTTGCTCCAAACTCCTGCCTCAGCCTCCAAAATCAGGTGTTTTGGAACCACAGGCATGCACCGCCATGTCTAACTTTCTCTACGGCTTTAATTCAACCTCCCTGCCTCCGTTTCCCGCCTCCAGGGTGGAGACACCCACCAACCCCCCTTCTATCCTCACCAGCCCCTCTTTCCTTCCTGGAGAAACTTAAGAACCAAAGGAGAGCAAAGCGGACTTGGAGGAGCTTCTCTGTCGGCCTCGTTGGGGCATCTCTCTGCTCTTGATATGGATTCGGGGTGAGCCTGGCTCTCCTGCTCTCTGCTGGACTTGACCAAGGTGAAGTCCTTGGTGAGGTCCCTCTTCCCAGGTGCTGTGGGACAAGCCAGCTTCCCAGTGTCTGTAGGTCTCTAAGAGGAGGCTTAGTAAGATTTGCACAGCACCTTGTTAGGACCGAGGCAGGAGACCAGGGCAGAGAGAGTATCAAAAGCTTTGCACAAAACCTCACAAGCCGTGCAAAATCATCATGAACTCCTCCCCAGGTCTACTAACACTGGCCATCGGCACAGCAGGAGCAGGGGCACTCCGGGGTCCGAGGTAACCTGTCGCTTACTAGTACTGAAGGTCAGACCCTAGGATGGAGCTTTAATGTGCTGATGAGACATACAGTATGTGAGGTTGTTATCTTACTTTTAAAAAATGTGTAGTGCCCGCAAGGGCCTGAGGAGGGCGTCAGATCCCCTGGAACTGGAGTTGCAGAGAGTTGAGAGCTGTCATGTGGACAGCACATGAAGCGTATGTAGAGTGCACATCGTAGATAAACATGCATTCTACATACACGCTTCATGTGTACGTAGATAAACAAGGCCTGTACTGTGCAAATGGCACAACTAAGGTTACATTAAAGTCCCAAATCTTTGCTCAGTGTGGTGAGGCTATTTAGGTTCTCAAATTTTTTCTCTGCTCCAGCCTGCTCCCCACCTCTGAAGAGTTCTCGCTCTGTCTCTCTCTCTCTGTCTCTCTCTGTCTGTGTGTGTGTCTTTGTTTTTGTTTTTGTTTTTTTTTTTTGAGACAGGGTTTCTCTATATAACAGCTGGCTGTCCTGGAACTTGCTCTGTAGACCAGACTGGCCTCGAACTCATAGAGATCTGCCTGCCTCTGCTTTCCAAGTGCTGGGATTGAAGGCGTGTGCCACTGTGTGCCACCACCACCACTGCCCAGCACGTGAGTTCTCTCTCTTAATAACCCGTCCTTGTTTCTGCTCTGCACAGTCCGTGTTCCAGGACTCCGATCTGGAGGTGTCATCCAAACCCCCGGTCAGGTGACTAACTGTGTTCCAACAGAAACAGGAGAGCTAGGGAAGGAAACCCCTAGTGGGAACCCAAACAAGCTAACTGCAAACTTCTTGTCAGATTCGGCCTCCCAGGGCTGGAGAGAAGGCTCAGTAGCACAGAGTTTGTCTGGTGTGGGGCAGGCCCTTGGTGGGGGATAGGGAGGGAGGGAGAGAGAGAGACAGAGAGAGAGAGAGAGAGAGAGACAGAGAGACAGAGAGACAGAGAGACAGAAGAGAGAGAGAGACAGAGAGACAGAAGAGACAGAGACAGAGAGACAGAGAGAGACACAGAGACAGTGAAAGAGATAGAGGCAGGCAGGCAGGCAGCAGTCAGCCAGGCTTGCCTCTCCCTGCTCCATGCCTTCTGTCTTGTGGAGTCTAATCCCGCCCTCACTCTCATCACCGTGCTCCACTGGAACGTTTCTTTCACATCAGCCGGAACATTTTGTTCAGGTGCCAACGATTTCCTTTTGATGTTTCCTCAAACCAGAGGCCCCTTCCTCCTTGCTGATGAGGTGCTGAGTGTGGCTTCCCAGTCCTTCTGACTCCACAGGAAAAGGAACTGAACGGTAGGAAAGGGGAGCGGCGAAGCTGGGGTCCCCTGGAGCTACAGCTGTCCTCCCCCTGAATCAGAAGATGCACAGGAGGGGTGAGAGGACACCTCTCCCCGACCAGGCGGGAGGCACCCTGTTCCCGTTCCTTCTTGGTAGGAGCCAGTTTCTTCCCTGATTCATTTGCCACCCTGGTGCTCCTCTCATCGTTCTGATTAATAGTTTTGTTGGGGGATCTGGGAGATTTACATCCAATGGTTACCATAGCAACCAGCTCTTTTGCACAAGATCCCCTAGAAAATGCATTTGGGGCCTTCTGAAGGAGCGGGATTTACAAGGACCTTGGCTCCCACCAGAGCAGAATGGGCAGGTATAACCCACGGATACAGTAAGAATTATGAGCAGATGGGCACTGCTCTAGCCGTACCATAAATTGAGAAGGACGGTTTTAGTACCTGCTCTTCTGCCTTTCTTTGTCTTGCCCTGGACCCCTCCCTGCCCATCAACATTCTCTCCAGAAAACTAGTTTCCCACAGGACTCGGGGAACAGACTGAAGAATGTGTGGCAGGTAAAATGAGTGAAAGCTGCAGCTGGCAGCCTTGGGGGCCACTAACTCCCTGTCACTGCATGTCGTAGTGGAGGGCTTGTGGTGTGTGGCACAGAGAACACCGTACAGAGGGTAAGGTGGGGGTGACATGTGTGGGACCTCTGGGTTCCTGCCAGCCCCGGGAAGGGACAGTGGGACCGAGCCTACTTGTGAGACCAGCTCTTGAAGCCCTTACTCAAACAGAATACCAGAGTCAGGCATTTTAGCCTCCAGAGGCATCATTGTGTCCTCGAAAACCCAACACTGAACACACTGCTGCCTGGCCCACAGATGAATGTAGGAATTCCTCAAGGTTTTGTTAAGTGCATGGGCACAATTTATTAATCCTGTATGTGGTCTTTTATTATAATAAAAACATTTTTCAGAACATGGTCAAATAACAACTGAACTGGGAATGGGGGGAAAAAGTCATTGACTGTAAACCCCTACCCTCCTACACCCTAGAGTCACCCCTTGATGACAGGGAGGCATGCAAGTCTCCTACAAATCAGGTAGAAACAATGTGCTGTGTGGTATAGGAGACAGTTCTGCTGAAAGGGACCCCTTAGCCTCTCTGTGTATCTGTGTATCTTATCCATGCAGTGGGATGGCCAACTGGCGTCAATCTCAGGCTGACTGATAGGCACAGGCTTATCTGAAAGATACTTGTGGTAATTGATTAGTAATGTCTGCTCTGAATATCACCTGGGAGGAGGGGGACATATATGTCATATCTATGCCATCCTTGGACCAGATGGCTCTGGATCAGGAGACTTGATTCCAAGTCACTTCAGATATTCCTCATCTTCAGTCTTCTAGGCCTTTCTTTACCCTCAAGCTTGTAAAGTCCTGAGGAAGCTGTGACTTTGTTACTCTACCACCTCATTACATTTTCTGTTCTGAATAAATTGGTCTGTGTGGATGACCTCAGAACTGCCTAGAAGCAGAGAGATGTGCAGTCTGGCTTGTAAGTGACACTGATTAGTGTGTGTGTGTGTGGGGGGAGGACAGAGAGTCTAGGGAGCTCCTGGCCTGCAGCAGCATAAGCATATAAGGGAATATTGTAGTGAGGTGTGTGTGTGTGTGTGTGTGTGTGTGTGTGTGTGTGTGTGTACTCAAAATCGAATCTGGGGCTTCACATTTCATAGGCAGGCATACCATCACTGGGCTTTATTCCCCAGTTGGCCCCTTCAACAAATCAAAAACAAAAACAAAAAACTTATTATTTTGAGACACGATTTCACTAAGATGCCTGGGTTGACCTTTGAAATTGCTCTGTAGCCCAGGCAGCCCTTGAATATACAGTCCCTTCTGCTTTGGTCCCCTAAGTAGCTGGCATTACAGGCTTGCACCACCAGGACCAGCTTGTTGTAGACCTTTGAAATGAGGGCAGTGGGTGGGTGTAACAAGTCTTACTGTTACTTCCCCACCAGCCAGCTCACAAATAACGACACAGAGCCTTAATATTAATTACGAAAGCTTGGCCTTAGCTTAGGCTTGTCCCACTAGCTCTTATAACTTACTTAACCTATCTCTATTAATATACATTCTGCCACATGACTTGGCTATCTATGCTCTGTACCGTATGTCCGACTTCTTCAGAGTCTCATTGGCGTCTTGGTACTGCTCATCCTGCTTTCTCCACATCTGGCTCATTACTCTGCCTTCTTCCCAGAGTTCTCTCTCTGCCCGGAAGTCCTGCCTATACCTCCTGCCTAGCTATTGGCCATTCAGCTTTTTATTACACCAATCACAACAATACGTCTTCACACAGTGTGCAAATATCCCACAACAGATGGGCAGCTGCAAAAGCGGGTGGAATTGGTCTTGTGGGTTTATTTTGGACACACAGCTGTGCCCCAGCCAGAGCTATCTCTTTGGCAGCAAGAAGCTATACTCCTCAAAAGAGAAAGACCCAGCTGGGTCAAACACTATTTTTCCAAGTTCCCCTGCTTCTGTAGCCATGGTTACACTGGTCTGTCTTAAATTGTGCACGTCTCCTTAGGCCACCTGCTTAGACCAGCTGCGTCATTCCAGTAGCCTGCCATGTCCTTTGCCTTCCAGACGACTCCTAGCCATGCTTCAAGGTCCAGATTCCAAGTGATGACACTTCTCCAGCCCCTTGGACCATGCAGAGTCCTGCATCACCTACCTACTTCTCTATGTCTAGGCTAGCAGTATGGCCTGGCTTCTTGGCAAATCCCTGCTTTGCTTGACTCTGGGTGACCTGGACACAGCAGAATGAAGCATCTCAGAACCTACTCATGTGAAGAAAACAACCCACTCAGATCCTGCAGAAATCCTGCAGAAATCCAGACTGCACCTGAACCCCTCCCACAGAGGTCCTCACTCATGTAGGGCTACCTCAGGCAGTGTGGAGAGTGGGGGAAGTCCTGAGTGAACGTGTGCTGTTGACCTGAGCACAGCCATGTCAGGGATGCCAGTGCCTCAGAGCCATGGGTGCTGTGGATATCGCTCTGTATAGATAAAATGCTGATTGGCCGGTAGCCAGACAGGAAGTATAGGCAGGACAAGCAGAGAAGAGAATTCTGGGAATAGGAAGGCTGAGTCAGGAGATGCTGCCAGCCGCCACCGTGAGTACCAACATGTAAGATACTGATAAGCCACGAGCCATGTGGCAAGGTATAGATTTATAGAAATGGGTTAATTTAAGATGTAAGAACTAGATAGCTAGAAGCCTGAGCCATTAGGTCAAACAGCTTAAATAATATAAGAGTCTGTGTGTTTATTTTATAAGTGGGCTGTGGGACTGCCAGGGCTTGGCGGGAGCTGGACAGAAACTCTCCAGCTACACATGGGAGTGGTGAAGCCTTCCTCTGGGCTGAGTGGAAACATTGACTGTGGGGACAGAAACTATCAATCTCAGCTTCCTTCTCCCTAATGTTTACATCTGAGGCTGCTCCCCAACAGAAACCCCCTACTGAGAATAGTTTAAATCTGCCTCCTTGTTCAGATGAATGCCATAAACCTCCTTGTGGTGATATATTGTGCACCCTAATAAACTTGCCTGAGGATTAGAGGACAGAGCCAGCCACTAGATTAGACATAGAGGCCAGACAGTGGTGGCACACACTCTTAATCCTATCACTCAGGAGGCAGAGATCCGTCTGGATCTCTGTGAGTTCAAGGCCACACTGGAAAGAGAGCCAGGCAGTGGTGGCACACACCTTTAATCCCCCAGTACTGGGAAGCACACACACCTTTAATCCCAGGAAGTGATGTCTGGGCAGAGAAAGGTATATAAGGCGTGAGGAAACAGGAACTCACTCTTTTTAGGCTGAGGATTTTGTAGAGGTAAGAACTAGTGGCTGGCTGCTCTGCTTCTCTGATCTTTCAGCTTTCACCCTGATATCTGGCTCTGGGTCTTCTATTAATAAGATTCGAACAACATCTCCTTGATTCAGATGTATAAAATTATTGTGCTGAGTTTCCAGGTTGCTGTTGTGTTGATGTCCTCCATCATGGCCAGCACAGCTCAACAGATCCCAGCTTTTTGGTATATGTGTCTCTTCTGTATTCAGTTCCTCATTACCCCGCTCAGGTTACCAGGAGAAAGTGGGGACATTATGCAGGATGTGGCAGGCAGATGGGTGTCTTTGTCCCAGTCACGGGTCTTTTATGGAGCTGGGCTGGTGGTGTGTGTGTGTGTGTGTGTCCAGGAGAGCCTTGTGCCTGAGTTGGACTTCAGGCAGGCCTCGTGTTTTATATGCCTAAGGGAGCAGAGGCACACTGACCACATCCACAGGAATGACATTTGCCTTCTTTTGTTACCAAGGCGCCTGCAGTACACTGAGTTAATACACTATAAAAATAAATGCCGGTTATCATGCATTCAGCAATTATATCACATTGCTGTTGTCAATCGTCTGAATAGTCAGCGTTTGATCAATCTGAAGATTGAAAATCATCGCAGCGGTGACCCTTGTTTCTTCAGAGTCACTTGTTACTCCACCAGGCACCCCAGAACTGGAATTGCCTCAGCCTTTGTTGGGGTCCCTTGAGAAAGAGTATGCGGGTATAAATTCCTACTCAATTCCTATGTATCCTTGGGCAAGTTACTTAAGATGGGTTCCTGCCTTAGTTTCCCCATCTATTTTTCTGCAAAATTGTGGAAACAACTCTATCTTGCAGGGTTTTTTTTTTTTTTTTACACTTGCTTATGTATTGTGTATGTGATGGGGGTGTGCTACAGTGCACACATGGAGGTCAGAGTTCAGTGTGCAGGGGACAATTGTCTTCTTCCACCATGTGTGTTTCAGGGATGGCATTCAGATCATCTGACCTGGTGTCAATTGCCTTTACTGAAGGGACACCAGCCAAGTCGAACACGTGGGCTTGCCCTCCTCCTCCATTCCCTCTTCCTTGCTAAAAACTGTTAGGTTACATCCCTAAAGCTAGCTACCAAGGTCTGTTCCCTTATTTGGCCACTTCCTCTTCCTGAGGCTACCTACCAAGGTCTAGCAATCAGAAGCCCCCTTGGTTCACCTAATTAACATGCCCAATTAAAATTAAACACCTCATCCTAACACAGGGTTCCCCCTTTACCTTTATCAACCACCATTTGCCCATGCCCACATCTGTCTCCTCTCTATCCAGAGGCAGTGCTTTTCCCTCTGGGACAAATCCTCCTTCCCCCTTCCCCTTCCCCTTTATCCCCTATCTCCTCTACCACCGCATCCTGTCCCATTCTAACACAGACCTCTCCTCTTTCTCTTCTTAAAAATCACCTGTAAGGTCATTTGCTGGTGTTTTCTGCCAGAGTCAGAAAGCAGCCACTTTAATTTTTCTTCCCTACTTAATAAAGGATCTCTGTGAAAACAGGTGTTTGGGTCTGGTTTGTGCCTAACCCCAGGTACAGGAGGGATCCCCTGCTGTGTGGGAGTTCCCCTTCCTTTACCACTGGGGCCCCCTGTAGGGTTTCAAAGATAAGTAGAGTGAAGTAGATGTGGTAGCTAACCACACCTCAGAAACATGAGGTTTATGGTGTGTAGTAAGTGCCCAGTGATTAGTAGTGATTAAGATTACTTTTTTGTGACAAGGTCTCCTGTTAGCCCCAGCTGGCCTCAAACTGAACCGTGTAGCAGAGGGTGACCTTGAACTTCTGATCCTCCTGCTCCCACCTCTGAGTGCTAGGATATAGGTGTGTGTCACCACTCCCCAGCTCAGCAATCAGGAGTGGTTTATTCAAGTCCTAGCGCATTTCTGTATTTATGAACCATAATCCTCTAGGTTAATTATGACTCTGTAACAAGTAACTCTGAAACTCATTGGCTTATATTAACAGCCATTATTTGCTCCAAGTTGCTGTAGATTGCCTGTTGGGGTTTGGCCTCTGAGGGCAAGTCTGTGATCTCATCTGGGATTGCTTGTGTTTCCTGTGGTGAGCTGATAATCAGCTGTAGATTGGCTTTCCTGGATTTGGCTGAGTTCACATACATGTGTAGGGCTTGGGCTGTGACAGTTTGGCTGAGTCATTAACTTGTACCCACCAGCTGTTCAGTCTGGGGTTATTCTTGGGGGTGGAGACAAGGTTCCCAAGCAAGGGAGTGGCAGGGTGCAAGGTCAGCTATGGGAAGGGCTCAGAACTAGCACAATGGCATCTCTGGCCAAAGCTAATCATAAAGCCAGGGATGTGAAAATGGACTCCACTCCTGGCAGGTGAGCCACACAGCCTTCAGGAAAGCAGTACAGATCAATGGAGGGACACACCTGAAGTCAGTTTTACAAGCCACCTACACCAACTCTCTTTTTATAAATGCAGAATAGCACATAGAGCTTATTCCCTGAGTGCCACAGTGAGGAGCTGGGGAGAAATCTTTTTTCCATTTGGTGGCTCAAGCCTATTCTTAGATCTAGTCTAATAAAATGAATTTCACACTTGGGTTATTTGCCCACTAACAAACACGCCGTTCTTATCGATGCCTGGGACAAACTCCGAGGCAGCCTGGATGTCTAGTTCCGTTACTTTCAAGCACAATAATTGTTAATTACTGCTTTATTTGGTTCAGTTGTGTTTGCCAATAGTCAATTACATATGTTAGCTTTTCTTGTGATCACTGGGGCTTATCCAATATTGAAGCTCAGGCCTAGGTTTTGTTTCAGAGATGTCTTTTCCAAGGGGGTTAAGGAAAACTCTTGTTCGTGAGTTTATTGAATATTAGCTTTTATCTGCTTATTCCGAAGGCTCCTTATTCACTTCTGCAAACTCCACAGTGCTGAGCTCTTAGAATTGAACTCCAGGCTAAAGATAAGCCTCCCCTCTGCCTGGACAGACAAAACCCTGGAACGTGGACTATAGGGAGAGTGGATTGTGAGCTCACCATGGTGGAGCTTGGAGGACAACAGTCTCTCCATCTTCCTCAGGGCTTGTCCTTCAGGATGCCTGATTCCTCCCTATGAACTCCTCCTCCCAAATCTTAGCTTTCAAGTGATGAGCAGCCTGGACCCCTAATCCAGTCATGGTGCTTGTTATTACTTCTAGTATTGGATATTTGCATCTCCTCCCATTCTTTCAATATATCCACCCTGAGGTGTGACTTCATGTCACCAGTGTCTTTCACGGCCCTTTTCCTCTGCCCAGGTCACCTAATTTATGCCTCCAACTTTGTATCCACCCCGGGTGTGATCTATCTGAGTGGGTGGGGAAGAAGTTGACAATTTCTTGGTTCCCTTCTTTTCTCTAAATCCATCTGGTGGTACTTGCTTAGGCTGACATGTGGTCTGGCTCCACCATAGGGAAGATTCAGGCACTCAGTGAGCAAATGAATCCTCGGTCCTGGTATCTTGCTGGGCTGGGCTGCTTCCCAAAGACTGAGTTCGTCTGTCCAGCCCTGCACCTCTACGCCCAGCCTCATGTCTGTACACCGGCAGTTCCGGAAAACGCATGTGTTCAAAACATTTCTATTTCTGGACCATCCATCAAGTGGCAGGCTGTTGAGCTCAGGCTGTGACCTGAGAGGCTCCATTTACAAGTAGTTCTTGACTCCATATTGAGGCTCAAGGATGACAGTGCATCTGAGTGGACATATAAACAGTAACATCTGTTCTGTACCACCCACGAGGCACAGACTGATAAATGACTTATTCCTAAGAGCAGACATTCATATAGATGCCACCCTATAGATTCATCAGGGTGAATTGAGACTATAGAGGCATATGGGCATATTAAAATCACACCAAGAAAAACAGGCCCAAGAACTTTTGGGACATAGGAGACTGAGGAAGGGGGTAGCCTTCCCAGGGACCCCATAAAGAGGTGAACACCTAGCACTGTGACGACAATGGCCCCCACCGACCTGTTATCTTGTCAGTGGGGACAGAGGCACAGCTGTGTACCACCTCCTTCAGCAGACTGACCACAACTCAGGCCAATCTGAAGTCCGTGGATTCAATACTGAAAAGAATTTTGGAAGCCAGGCGGTGGTGGCACACACCATTAATCCCAGCACTCAGGAGGCAGAGGCAGGTGGATCTTTTTGAGTTTGAGGCCAACCTGGTCTACAGAGTGAGTTCTAGGACAGCCAGGGTTGTTACACAGAGAAACCCTGTCTCAAAAAACAAAACAAACAAACAAAAAAAGAATTTTGGGACTAGCCAGTTTCTGAAGCCGAGTTGGAGAGATAGCAAAGATATTTTAGTATAAGATTAAAAGGAATAGAGGCCAGCCAGTGAGATGGCTCGTTGGGTAAAGACACCCGTCACCAGCCCTGACAAGCTGAGTCCAGTCCCTGGGACCCACGTGGTAGGAGAGAATGACTCCACAGTTGTCTGCTGACCTCCACAGGCACACAGTGGCATAAAGGGCCTCCTTCCCCACACTAAATAAAGAAAATTTGATTAAAAACTTTTGTTTATAAAGACAGAACCAGGTGTGGTAGTACATGCCATTAATCCCAGCACTCAGAAGGCAGGGGCAGGTGGACCTCTCTAAGTTCCAGGCCGGCCAAAGCTATACAATAAAATCTTGTCTCAAGAGGAGGAGGAAGGCACTGGAAAGTAAGACATAGTCAAATGTGGGCGGAGGGTCCATGCTTCCCAAAGAAGAGTAAAATAATACGTACCCACTGAAATGGGGAGATGGTGGTGGCACTGGGGTCCTTGAGTATGGCAGAAACTTTCTCTTCTCAGATAAACTTAACTTCGGGAGTTAGGGTGCTAGACGATCAACAGTCACGAAAGCCACTCCAGGCCAGTGGCTTCTGGGTCTTTGTCTCACAGACTCGAAGAATAAAATATGGACAAAGAAAGGGTGGGTTTTAGAAGGAGTTTTATTGTATGTAGGTGAGAGTGTGAGAAGGAACAATGTTGTAGATATTGTTCTACGGTGTGTTACTTTTGTTTATGGTGCATTTGTTTAACTCTGTGAGGCTGTTACTGTGCCTGTCTAAAACACCTGATGGTCTCATAAAGAGCTGAACAGCCAATAGCTAGGCAGAAGAAAGGATAGGCGGGGCTGGTAGGCAGAGAGAATATATAGAGGGAGAAATCTGGGAAGAACAAGGGAGAAATGGAGAAAGAGCCACAGAAGGAGGAGGACTCCAGGGGCCAGTCACCCAGCTACACAGCAAGCCACAGAGTAAGAATAAGATTTACAGAAGAGAACAGGAAAAGCCCAGAGGCAAAAGGTAGATGGGATAAATTAAAGTTAAGGAACGCTGGCAAGAAACAAGCCAAGCTAAGGCCGGGCATTTATAATTAAGAAAAAGCCTCTGTGTATGATTTATTTGGGATCTGGGTGGTGGGCCCCCCAAAAGAGTAAAAAATTACAACAATAGAACAAGTAGGCCCATAGAGTAAGAGTGGGTCCCAAGGAAGGGTCACCAGGGGTCCTGCCCTAGGGGTCAGTAAGGTTTTACTGGGTTGAAGCATAGGGGCTGAGCTGGTCAGGCCAGTTGTCCTCCCATGAGATAGTCATTCTCTCGATCCTGGTGTTCGGACTAGAGTTGAGGACACAACTTAAGGGGCCAATGAAGTATTCGGTCACACACAGCTTCCAGGCTGTGCTCACTGGGTTGTGTAAAAGGAAGAGATAAAAACAAGAAACTAGAATGTTTCTCCACCTTTCCTCTCATTTGTTAAGGGAGATGAGTGGGGTGGCTCTAGAAATGCCTTGGGTGAACTTATAAGCTTATCATAAGGTGAGATCAGGAGCCATTAGAGTTATGCAGGGAATTTAAGACACACCCTTTCCTTCCAAATTGGGTTTCTGGTGAGATTCCTAGAGAATTGCAGGTTTACAGCTGGGGAGGGAGAGCGGCCATAAGCAGCTATTAACTGTGCTGGAATTCATGCTTCTCTGCTGGACAGAGAGGTCAGCTGGATTCCTTTCTCTTCCTGTCCCAGGATTTCCCTTGCCTTTCTATGTTGCCTCAATCCGACCACTGGGAGGGTGTCTCAAGGACCTACAGGCAGAGAACTCCCAGCTGCCTCTGGGAGTTCAGCTTGGCTCTCTGCCCACTGTTGATTGTGGCCTACTCAATAGCAATTCTGCCTCTCTTCCTGTTTGGACCTGCACTTTGGACCTCCATCTGTCTGTCCATTCCCAGTCCCTGCCCCCCATCTAAAGATGTATTTATTTGTATTTATGTGTAGGAGTGTTTTGCCTACATGTATGTATGTGCACTGCATGCCTACCTGGTGCCCTGGGAAGCCAGAAGAGGGTGCCGGATCCCCTGGAACTGGAGTACAGGTGGTTGTAAGTCACCATGTGGTTGCTGAGAACCAAACCCCGGTCTCTGCAAAGCAGCAGGTGATCTGAACTGCTGAGCCGTCTCTCCCCCCGGCCTCCCTTCCACAGTCCTGCTTCTTTGCCCCTGCAGCCGGACCCAGTTCTACAGTGTTTGCTCTCAAGCCTGGACACTTCAAGCCGCCTTCTCCAACGTCTTTCCTGTTTGGTTCCTTACCAGAAAGGGAGTCTGTTTATATTTCTACCATTCTACTGAAACCTCTTGACCTCTGCTGGTGTCTCTCTATCACTCTGTGACATACATACATTTCTGTTTGTTTGTTTATTTATTTATTTATACTGTTATATCTAATTTGAGAGTTAATAGCACTTAGGATTGGAATAAAAGAGCCATGCTTGCCTTGGTGGGCTTAACTAGGAAAGTAAGACTATCAGGTAAACTGCCACCATTGAGAAGCCCTGTGGGGTACACTGATTGTTATTCCATACATTCTGACAGTATGGACAGTCATGATTCTGTTTAGCTGTTTCTGACTCTGTGTCCTCACAGCAAAGGTACTGACTATCCAGGTGCTGCAAGGTTAGGTGGTGACCACACTAGACACGGGCTCCCGCCTTCTCAAGCACGAATTCCAGCTGTAGAGATAGGAAAAGGAGTTAGCCTCTCAGTTAAACAACATGTCAGGCCTATCCACTTCCATGGCTAGAGGCATATTTATGAAGGCTCAACTTTAAAAATTGTCCAAATATGAAAAGTACTGAGGAGCTTGAGGGGGATCACAGAACTAAGCGGCTTGTTGTTCAGCTACCAGGGACTCAGGATTCCCTTTTATGGGTTTTTAGTCTCCCTGACAAAAGAATTTAAAATGGACTCAGAAGGAAGCTTGAGGACCATCTATTAGAGTTTGGGAGAAAACACTCTAAGCAGGCAAGCTATAAATCCTGAAAGCTGCTGGGAGGGAGATGGAGAAAAGGAAGAAAGCCATGCCTTTTTAAGGTCCAAGAAAGCCTGCATGTTCAGCTGTTGGCAAACAGCTGCACTGGGGTGGAGATGGGGTGGAGTGGAGTCGGGTGGGGCGAGAGTCTCTGCAGAGAAAGAGGGAGAATGTCCAGAGAGTCAGAGCAAGCATTCTTAGGATTTTGGACAATATCCAAAGAAGAAATAGAGAGAAAAGGACAAGTTATGTTTTTTTTTCTTTTTCTGTTGTCCATTATTAAAATAAGTCATAGATTCTACACACTCAAGGGGAGGAGGCTTGTGCTTGTTAGTGACAGAGAGAGGTCACTCTAAAATGTGTCTTGTCAAAGATAAACAGAGCTAAACACTAGAGAGGTTAGGGCCTAGCACCAACCGAAGTCACCTCCCATCCACAGAAAAGTGACTGGGCATTTTAAAGGGAGAGCAGGGATGTAGCTCGGTTGGTAGACTGCTTGCCTAGCATGCATGAAGCCCTGGGTTCAAACCTCAGCACCGCATAAACCTGAACCACGTGTGGTGGTTCATGACTGTAATCCCATCACTTGGAAGGTAGAAGCAGAAAGATCAGAAGTTCAAGGACATTCTCAGCTGTATGGGCTAGAGGCCACCTAGGATACATGAGACCCTGTCTAAAATAAAATAAAGGGAGCAGAGTCAGGAAAGAACAGATGCTCAGTAGTCAGGAGATAGGGTGAATAACAGCGTTGGTCCTTATGGATGCTGATGATGCCATCTACATCTGTTAGGATTCTGTTCTCCCACAGAGAATGGAAGCAGAGACCTTGTCTTTTCTGCTGAGAACATTCTAAAGCAATCACTTCCAGGGCTTTGAGAAAGGCATTCATGAGTTATAGGATATATACACACATCCCAGAGGGATGCAGCCACCACTGTAGCCCTTTTCAGTAAGTGCTCTAAGAAAACAGTGTTCTGGGGTCTAAGGTCAGGTGCAGCTGAGGCAAAGTTCCTAGTGCTTTCTTATGGGTGCTTTCAGGGAGGCAAATTCCCCATGCTAGGTAAGAAAAGAAATGGGCTTGGAGAACCCATTTGGTATAGATGGGCAGTGAAATGTATTTCAGGTAGACCAGATGCTTTACTAACCCCGGCCAGGTGGGAGAAGTTGGCATTTGATAAGCTGTTAATTTCTCAGGCTGTGTAAAGACCCAGACAGCAGAAAGAGACGGGAGCCTGACCTTCAGCAGATGGGAATGTGTTTATAAGCACATGATGAGGGGCTCCCCCTCCCTCTCCCTCCCCCTCCCCCTCCCTCTCAGGAAGTTGAGGGGTCTGCCAGGGGAAACATTTGGTTGAGACCCTTTATAGGGATGGTGTGAGGTGCTCAGGAATGAGGAAATTGTTGCAGCATGTGTTTCTTTCTTGAAGTTGTTTGCCAGAGGTGAGACAGGCTGTCCCAACAGACATTCCTTTTCTAGGATGACCAACTGTCTTAGTCAGTGTTCTACTTCTGTGAAGAGACACCATGACCAAGGCAACTCTCAAGAAAGCATTTAACTGTGGCTGGCTTACAGTTTCCATTGTCATCATGACAGGGAGCATGATTGTAGGCAGGTGTGGTGCTGGAGAAGCAGCTGAGAACTGGATTTTAATCTGCAAGGAAAGAGAGAGAGAGAGAGACTGACCGACCGAGACC
>CABHPR010157596.1:13211-40742 GCA_902168415.1 Peromyscus melanophrys | reverse complement strand
TGTGAACCACTTGTGGGACAGAAGGCATTGTCTCAGAGACTAAGCTGTGCAGGTCCCCGCCATCATGGATGAGACTGTGCTGCCCCAAGGAGGCAGGTCCCTGGCTGTCACAAAGGGCCTGACTCCTCCCTGGAGTGCAGTTCTGGCAAGAAGGACTCATCCTCCCCATAACAGCAGCCAAGACTCACAGTGTGACCACATTGTGTTAAGACTGTTATAAGAAGGTCAAGGTCATGATGTTGAAGCTCTTCTCCCACATAAACTTAGAAAGCAAGTGGGGGAGGGGGCACTTGCATCCTTCCTCGCTAGACCAAAGGAAGATACTGTGTCCCTGCAGCAGCGGGCCCTTCCCTCCACAGTACAGCAAATCTCACTAAGTATCCAGAGCCCTGAGGCCGGGCGTTGGTGGCACACGCCTTTAATCCCAGCACTCGGAAGGCAGAGCCAGGCGGATCTCTGTGAGTTCGAGGCTAGCCTGGGCTACAGAGTGAGCTCCAGGAAAGGCGCAAAGCTACACAAAGAAACCCTGTCTTGAAAAACCAAAAAAAAAAAAAAAAAAAAAAAGTATCCAGAGCCCTTCTGGAGACGGAAAGGGGGAGGATGCAGGAATGTTCCCCTTCCCGTCACCCTGTAAGTCTCTATTTTTCCAAAAAGATTGAGGACCGCTCCTTGGGACCTGAAACTTTGTGACTTGGTAGCTGAGGCAGTGAAGTAAAGGCTTTGGTTGGAGAGGAAGCACCTGAGCTTATGTCTGGAGTTGGAGTAGGTGACATGTTTGGCTTTGTCACCCCACAGAGAGAATACCTACACCTGCTGTTCACCTGCAATCTGCCATTAAACATCTCCCTGTCCCTCATCTGGTGCTTTCTGCAGACAACACTCCTCCCCATCCCACCAGCCTCACATACCTTTGAGTTCATAGTCAAAGGACAAGATGTCAAACATCAAGAAATGTTGAGTCAAGTCAGAGCTGTGCCTGGCACCCACATGCTTGAAACAGCAAACCATGAGGTAACCCATTGCAAAGGCATAGGCCACATCGGCCATGGCTGCAGTTCCCCGTGTGTCTTCCCTGACACCATGTTTCCAAGAACACTACTGCTGCATTTCTTCAGAGTGCTTTGAGAAGCCAAACCCCAAGAAGTGTAGAAAACCCCATCTTTCTCAGTTTTGGGAATTCCTGAATCCTCCTTTGAAATCTTAGCAAATGTCTTTGCGTGTGACCAAGGCTCATAAACCGGAGAGATGACCATGAGCTCTTACAAAGGTGGGAATATCGTGTGCTCCAATGGGGGTATGAGCTTCCTTGTCACGTGTGCACTGGCTGATGCTGTGGTAGTAACAAGGCAGAAATACTATTCTACCCTCAGAGAAGCCTGGTCCCTGTGGAGGAGAACCCACCAGGGTCTCACATTCCCATGGGGGCTCTCCAGCATGGGTAGTATCTCCCCAGCAAGCATGAGACTCCTTGCTCCTATGTACCATCCTTCCAACAATACCAAGATATGCTTCTAACTCAAACACAATGCTTGTGCCAATCCAAGGCCTGGTGGGAAACTAATATAATAATGTGGGTCAGCTTTTCAGGACCATCAAAGTCACCAGTCTTTAATAACATCTGCCACGGCCACATCTGGAAGTGCATGTATGTTTAAGCACTCATGTTGCGCCTATGGATGCTGGAAGCAGAGGGATGCCTGGCCATAGTACCCTGGTGTAGCAGGGAGAGATGGGAATTTAGGAGAAGCTTTCTGGGTCCTGGATTTGTTGACAGAATGGCAAGCAGGGATCTTAGACAAATGCCTTAGTCCTCCAAAGAACTCAAGCTTTGGATGAGACTAATAAAAAACCTCCCTCCCAGGGCTGAGAGGGTTTAGCAGAACGGTTGCTGGAGGGTTTCATCAAGTGACTGTGGTTGATGTTTTGCTGTAGTGCCCAGCACAGCAGAACAGAGTGGGTCAATGCTGCTGAGATATATGGGGAAACTCCAGCAGAGACCTGGACAATCCTACTGTCCCTAAAGGGAACAAGTGTGAAAAGAAGCAGGGCACCCTGTGGAGGTCTGCGGACACTGGCGTTTGTCGCTGCTGTCCTGCTGACTGTGGCTGAGGATGTAGTCTTCTGAGGAATTGATGCCTCTGAGAAGCTTCAGACTTCAGAAGCTTCAGAAGCCGCAGACTTCAAGGTCACAGTCTCCTCTAAGGCACACCTGGTACACAGCAAGCTCACATCTGCCACTGGTGGCATTAACAGCCTCTTTCCTTCACAAGAACAACTGCTGATGGTCTTTCTAGGGAACAGGTCTGTACCCCCAAATGAATGTTCACAGCACTCAGCCCTCAGGCTCACTGGGACCCAGCAGCACCTGCCCTATAGCCGGGTCCATCAACACAACACAACCCCCGTGCCGTGCATCCTCTCTGGTTCTCCAGCTTACCTGGAAGCTGGAGGCATGGAGAGACAAGCGCTAAGTCAGTTTAGCATGAAGGGGGAAATAAAGCATTGGAAAACCCCCTGCTTGATTTCTACCCTAAGTGGCCTTATGTTCCTTCCTTCCCAGAACTTTGGTCATCGAGACCCCAAGCATGCCAAGCAAAAACTTCCACTAAACCACATCCTGGGCTCTTGCCCTGTCTCCAATACCACACAGTTATGAAGCACTAGCTGTGTCTGAGTTGCGTTGGGAGCTAAACAACATGATGAACCCTTAAGCTCATCCCCACCCTCCTAGCAGGTCAGCAGGACAAAGCTACAGGCTGGGAGGAAAGCGTGCTCACAGGAAGAAAGGTGGGCTGCCTCCATGACAGAGCTGCTGCTTCATCGCCCAGTAACAGTTAAGTTCTCTGAGGAAACGGATTGTTCCAGCTGACAGGACTCAGGGTTTAGCAGACTGACTGCCCAGCACACCAAGGTTGCATTGAATGGATGTGTATTGTCAGTTTTGCAAATCATTGAGCCAGGAGAGAATACCGTGACTATGGTTCATGGTCATAAAAGGAGAGTCATCTCAAACATGTCTGTTTAACCAAGGGAAGGGGAGGCAGGGAAGGAGAGGAACAGCTAAAGGTTATCAATGCGTCCTGAACAGTTGATAATTACTGCGTGTGCTTTACGGGATGAGAAACAAACCTATTGAATGCTAATTCCCCGTCATCACAATGAGAACCCTCTGTCACCCCTTTCCTTTGATCTCTCCTGGAAGAGGCCATGCAGAATATCAGACTTAACCATTTAGGTGTTTCAGCTCTGTGTGTTAACCCATAAAAGAAAATTGCACCAGCTCCCTGCCTGTCATCGTTTAATAAATCAACAGGTTCATCTCAGTGGCCTGAAGCCTAATGGCATTTATGAGTGCTGGCAAAGTCACTGGCCACTTAACCGAAGCAATTAAGCCGTGCCTCCCTCCCACGATTATAGGAGATAGACTAGTTATAACTTATTCTTTTCCAATGCAACTGACAAAAAGGTAATATTCACACTTATAGATAATGCAGAATACTGGTATCAGAAATCACTTCCTGTAGCTGCTTGTCTGTCCCCCGTGGTGCACCTCTGAGATGGGATAGTGAGGCACACTCTAACACAGACTCAGCTGTACTCTGCCTCAGAACCAGGCAGACCCTGGTGCCTCAGCTTTCTTCTCGGAATAGGACCTGGGCTGTGGCAGCGCTCAGCCAGGAGTCCAAGATAAAGGAAGCACCTGCCTCATCCCCTGAAACCAGAAAACCCAGCCTCCTGGTTGTTTGCCTCTGAGTCACACGGTCCTGCAAGAGGCTGAATATGGGGTGACCCTAGTTTCTGTAGGTGGAAGGAAGCAAGCTTAGAAGGACCCTAGAATGGTCCCCTGAATCCAAGAGTGGCAAAGGCTGAGCAGGCAAATGTTTTCGTAGGTAGTTTAAATCACTTAAATAAATTAGAGTTTGCTTGTATTTCTTAAATAAAAATGTTCACATTTTGCTGAGCAGTAGTGGCACACGCCCTTAATTCCAACACTTGGGAGGCAGAAGCAGGCAGACCTCTGTGAGTTCGAGACCAGCCTGGTCTACAGAGTGATTTCCAGGACAGCCAGGACTTTACACAGAGAAACCCTATCTTGAAATACAAACAAACAAAATTCACATTTTAAATCAAATATACTCATTGTTCCCAAAAGAGTTGAGTGGATGTGTACCCTCTTCCACCCACACAGCCTCACTAAACACCGTGGTAGCATTAAAAACTCTGCCAGTTTGACGAGAAAATATTAAGTTACTGCTGGGCTCTGTGTGTCTGTCTATTGTCTATATAGCTGTGCTAAGGACAGGCCCCACGTCTTACACAGGCTAGGTAGGTGACCTGTACTTGGCTGATCCCGGAGCCATCATTACTGCTTCTGTTTGTTCACTACAAAGGTTGATTTTCCTTACATTTCCACTAGCTTATTATATTGTTCCTTTTGCTACTTGCTAATTCAAATGCCAAGTATGTTTTAATACAAATTATGAATTACCGTGTGTCTTCATCAAAATTGTGTAGATAATCAGCATCACTCTGAGAGGCTCCACAGATAGTTGTGAGACTAGAGTCCAGCATGATGGTGATGAGGATAGAGCCGAGATAACCTGAGCTCACCCTCACCTCTCGGATTCAGCTCCCCTATCACCCTTACCACATCCCATCCATCCAGCTCCTCTGACTAGTTTTAAATGATGGTGAGGAGATGACCAAGTCCCTTGACTATCTGTTCCCATGGCCTGGGACAAGAGCTACTGAGGCTGGTGATAAGGATGAATATCTGCCAGGCTCTCCCTCCAGCTCCTTAGCAAAGAAGTCCTTTTCTGCCCATTTTTTTCTTTCAATAATTTGTGGATGCCGCAGCATCTTTCCTCCTGTGTGGTTAAAGAAGGTATCGAAGATTTAGTTGGGGAGACAGCTTACCCATGACACACCTCACACCTGAGATAATGTTTTTAACCCAGGACAATAAACACAGGAATGAAATGAGGAGCATTTGCAGGTACATCTGCTGAATCACCGTGGTGTTTGGAGCATGTGAGTCTTTCACTGGTGCATGCAGTAAATGTGTGATTCTATGTGAACAGTCACATGTGTGTAAGAGCAGCAGTGTGTCTATGTGTAAAAGGTTCCAAGTGTAAATGTGTACATGTAGGAATACAAGAGAGTGTGAATGTGTGTAAGAGAGTAAGTGATGGTACATGTGAGTGTGTGTGAAAACAAGTCAGAGCGTGGTGTGTACGGGAGAGTACAAGTGACTGTGCATGTATACATGAGAGAGCATGAGAGTGTGTGCATGGATGTGAGAGTACAAGTGAATGTGTGTGAGAGAGAGTAGAAGTGTGTGTGCTTTTGAGTACAGTGCCTATATGACAGAGTACAAGAGAGTGTGTATGTATGCATGTGAGAGTGAGCATAGTTGATGTGTGAGCGTGTATGTGAGAATACAAGAGAGCATCCAGGTGTGTGAGTACAGCTGAGTGCATATGTGCATGTGTTGTGTTGTGTGGTTATTTGCTACGAATTGCAATGTCACCTCCCAAATGGAGGAGGAAGGCTCATATGAGTTGGGAAGGAAGTGAAACTTACAAGTCCATATTCAGTTTCACTAGCATCCCATGCTCACATGGTATACCCAAGGAAGCTCCTGAAACTTAAGAATTTCACAAGGATTCTGTCCAAGTTTATGTAAACAGTAATACTTGCTGTGGAGAGGAGACTGGCAGCCATGCTGCCTGAAGGTCCTACAGAGAACTCCAGGGAGGCAGCTTTATAAGCCACTGCCCATGCTGAGATGCACTTTTCAATGAGGCAGCTGTCTTAGAGTCACCCATGCTCTTGCAAGTAAATTTCACCCACATTCCTGTAAGTGACCCCAATAAACTCACTGGCTCACTAAGTTACTCAAGTGGAACTGATTCTTTGCTCTGTCATCAGTGCCATATCTGGAACAATAAGGAGATATTTGCTCGTATATCTCCAGGAAAAGCCACAGACTATACTTGGTACCTGAAAATGGAACCAAGAGAACCAAATATGGGTTGGGAAGGAATGACTGTGTGATCCCAGCAATGTGTGCTGACATGTGGCTGAGGCGGGTCCATATGAAGGTGGAGCATCCACCAGGGCAATTCTGGTATGGCTACCTTTCCCTGTGTTGTATGGGAAGGTGTGCCTTCCTGCTGCAGTGGTGCTTTCCTGTTTCCTGTGATGGGTAGCAGGACATCCAACAAAGACCAAGCCATTTGCTTGGGGCATCTTTGTGGGAGACCACAAGGGTTGCCATCTTGTGTTTGGTTGGGGTACCTTGCCTCCATGCTGAATGCAGTACATCACATGAGTGAGGGGATGCTCCCAGAGGTGCTGTCCTCTGCATCATCCTCTGATTTGGCAGGGAGGGTGGGGAAGACGGAGATGGGATGTTGGTGGACTGTTTCTTTTTTCTTTTTTTTAATTTTATTTTATAATTTAATTTAATTTTACATATCAGCCACAGATTCCCTTGTTGGACTGTTGCTTATAGCTGGTTGTATTCAAATAAAGCAAAAGTTAAAACTGAACTAAAGAGCCCTTTGTAGTAACAATCACAACAAAACAATAAAAGATATCCTTCAGGCCTGAGCTTTAAGAAAGGGGAGGGGAGATCTAGGATTCAGCATGCAGGCAGGATCTTAATAATGACTAGTCAATAAATTATGGTAATTAGAAAATATTCAGCATTTCAACTGGCTGAATTGGGAAAGACTTTTAATATTTATTTATATTTCCTGTGTATGAGTGTTTGCCTGTGTGTATGTATGTGCGTCATGTGCATGAAATGCCCATGGAGACCAGAAGAAGGCATCAGATCCCTTGAAGCTAGAGCTACAGGAGCTTATGAGATGCCATGCGGGTGCTGAGAGCTAAACCCAGGTATTCTGCAAGAGCAACAAGTACTCTCAAGCATTAAGCCACAGAAAAGACTTTTCAGCAATGAAAGAGCCTCTTGAAGCCTGGCTTATGAGGCTGTGGAATAAGGGGCTAGATGGGATCAGTCTGCATGCTGCAAAAATGAAGAAACTGAATAATACAACAATAATACAATAATACAATCCCCCCTTAAAACAAAAGCCACATAACCTGAGGTAAGATAAACAAGTCCCTGGTGGGCTGGCATATATGAGCCATTAGTAACACTTGCTTGCTGCTGGACAAGTCTTTGGGCGGCCACTCCTAGTCCCAGCCATGGTCTTCGCTTCTGACCCACCAAGATTCGAGAAGCCACTGTTACATATTCCATTATGTCTCCTTGTTATGCTGGACTGAAATTCTTATGGAACCATGATGCAAAATAAGCTAGTTCTCCTTTAGTTGCTTCAGCCGTGTAGCCTAATGGTCACCAATCTTAGCTCCAGAACTCCAAGAGAGAGAGCTTCACAAGTTCATTAATTTCTGAGGGTTCATTCCTCGCCTTGAAAGTGGGGAAAATACAGTCCTTTGTGTCTGAGTTACAGTGAAGATTAAACAAATTAATGATGCCAAGTGTTTAGAATAGCACCTTGGCCCTTGTGTTCACAGCACTTGGATGATGACAATGATGGAAATGATAATCACAATGATGATTAAGATGATGACAACAATGATAATGGCCAGCTCTACCCAATGACATGGATGATAATGACGATACTGACCCAATGCGATGATGAGCTCTACCCAATGATCATGATCATGATTATACGATGAAAACAATGGCCAGCTCTACCCCATGGTAATAATGATAATGACAATGATAATGTTGAGTTTTACCCAATAATGATGGTGGTGAGGAAAGAGGAGGAGAAGAAAGACCATGGTGACCACTATGCAAGCTGAGTGCTTTACTCAAACCTTTTAGCTTCTCATCCAAAGTTTTCCCCATCAATCATAGAAAAGAGCTGTTAGGGCACTTGGATGAAAGGAAACTATCTGTTCTTGGCTTGTTGCCTTTTTAATAGGCTGAAAATGTTAAAGGCAATAATTCTGAGGCCTTGGACAGATTCCATCCTGGGTCAGTCCCTTGGCTTCATCACCAATAAATTGTTCAAAAAGAGCAAAACAAATGACCATTGTTCTGGTTAGTTTTTATTGTCAACTTGATACAACCCAAAGTCACCTAGGAAGAAAGAACTTCAGCTGAAGAATTTCTTGCTCAGACTGGCCTGAGGGTGTCTGTGGGCATTGTCTTGATTGCTAATTGATGTTGAAGGGCCCAGCCAACTGTGGGCAGTACCATCCCTAGGCAAATGGTCGTAAGCCGCATAAGTAAGCAAGCTGAGCATATGCCAATGAGTGAACCAGTAAGCAACATCCTCCATAGTTTCTGCTTCAGTTCCTGCCCTGACATCCCCCAGTGAGGGACTGTGACCTGGAAGTATAAGCTAAATAAAACCTTTCCTCCCTGTGCTCATTTGAATGTAACTGACCCCCATAAGCTCAAAGGGAGTGGCACTATTAGGAGATGTGACTTTGTTGGAATAGGTATGGCCTTGTTGGAGGAAGTGTGTCACTGTGGGGGTGGGTTTGAGGTTTCCTATCTCAAGATACTGCCCAGTGACACAGTCCATTTCCTATTACTTTCTGATAAAGATATAGTCATCACCATGTCTGCCTGTATACTGCCACCATACTCCCCGCTGTGATGATAATGGACTTAACCTCTGAAACTGTAAGCTGCCACTTTAGTTAAATGTTTTCCTTTATGAGTTGCTATGGTCCTGGTGTCTCTTCACAGCAATAGAAACCCTAACTAAGACACTCCCCTAAGTTACCTTTGGCCATGGTGTTCATCACAGCAATAGAAATCAAACTAGAAAGATCAAATCCAAATGATCTTGAAATCTATATGAATAAAAATCCCCTTATGGAAACCCTACCCTTCTCTTTCTCCTCTCCCATAGCAAATTCCCTTTCTGTGTTATGGGAAATTTCAAACGGAAATTTGTTTGTTTGTCTGGTTAGTTGGTTGGTTGGCTTTTGAAGACAGGGTTTCTCTGTGTAGTCCTGGCTGTCCTGGAACTCACTCTGTAGACCAGACTGGCTTTAAACTCAGCAATTTACATGTCTCTGCCTCCAGAGTCAAATGGGAATTTTACCTCAGGGAATCAGAAAAAGATGCAGTCACTAGAGAGTGCAATACCAGAGGAAGAATAGTGCCTTAAATCACACTCCGCAGAAGCAGAACTAAAATACAGTCTGAGAACACTGCCCATATACAGACACATGCACTCACATATAAAGGCAAACACATATGCAGGTACCCATACCTATGGACACGTGTGCATGCACATGTATACACATACACACATACATGTGCACATATTTATTCTGTCTTTTTAAGATTTTTGTGAGTACATACCATGTTTGTCTTTCTGAGTCTGGGTTACCTCACTTAGGATGATATTTTCTAGTTCCATTCATTTGCCTGCAAACCTCATGATGTCATTGTTTTTCTCTGCTGAGTAGTACTCCATTGTGTATATGTACCACATTTTCTTTATCCATTCTTCAGTTGAGGGGCATCTAGGTTGTTTCCACATTCTGGTTATTACAAATAATGCTGCTATGAACATAGTTGAGCATGTGTCCTTGTGGTATGATTGAGCATTCCTCATAGGGTATATTGCTATGGGATATTCTCTATGCTGTGAATGTGTTGCTCTGACTGGTTAACAAATAAAGTGCTGATTGGCCAGTAGCCAGGCAGGAAGTATAGGTGGAACAAAGAGAGAGGAGAATTCTGGGAAGTGGAAGGCTGTGGCAGAAAGACGCTGCCAGCTGCCGCCATGACAAGCAATATGTAAAAATACTGGTAAGCCACAAGCCATGTGGAAACTTATAGATTAATTTAAGATATAAGAACAGTTAGCAAGAAGCCTGTCATAGCCTTGTTTGTAAGCAATATAAGTCTCTGTGTGTTTACTTGGTTGGGTCTGAGTGGCTGTGGGACTGGCGGGTGAGAGAGATTTGTCCTGACTATAGCCCTGGAGAAAAACTCCAGCTACAGTATATGCCCAAGAGTGGTATAGCTGGGTCTTGAGGGAGGTTGATTCCCAATTTTCTAAGAAAGCATCATATTGATTTCCAAAGTGGCTGTACAAGTTTGCATTCCCACCAAAGTGGAGGAGTGTTCCCCTTGCTCCACATCCTCTCCAACATAAGCTGTCTTCAGTGTTTTTGATCTTAGCCATTCTGATGGGTGTAAGATGGTACCTCAGAGTCATTTTGATTTGCATTTCCCTGATGACTAAGGATGTTGAGCAATTCCTTAAATGTCTTTCAGCCATTTGAGTTTCTTCTGATACTAGATGTAAAGCAAAGGATAACCAGACTTCAACTCACAATTCCAGGGAGGCTACCTAGTAAAGAGGACCCTAAGAAAGACACAGGGATCGCCCAACAACAGAGAAATGGATGAGATCTACATGGGCAAACTAGGGGTGTGGGGGGGTAATGGAGGGCAAGGGTCAGGGAAAAGAGAGCTTAGGGGAGTGGGAGATCCCAGCTGGATCAGGAGCTGAGTGGGAGAACAGGGAGGGAGATACCATGATGAATGTAGACCCCAAGGGAATAGGAAGAAGCAGAGTGCTAGAGAGGTCCCCAGAAATCCACAAAGATACCTCCACTGTAGACTACTGGCAATGGTCGAGAGAGTGCCTGAGCTGACCTGCTCTGGTGACGGGATGGCCAAACACCCTGGCTGTCATGATAGAACTCTCATCCAGTGTCTGATGAAAGCAGATGCAGAGATCCATGGCCAGGCCACAGGTGGAGCTCCGGGAGTCCAATTGGCAAGAAAGAGAAGGGACTGTATGAGCAAGAGATATTGAGACCATGATTGGAAAAAGCACAGGGACAAATAGCCAAACTAGTGGAAATGCATGAACTGTGAACCAATGGCTGAAGACCCCCCATGGAACTGGATCAGGCCCTCTGGATAAGTGAGACAGTTGATTAGCTTGAACTGTTTGGGAGGCTCCTAGGCAGTGGAGCTGGGACCTGTCCTTGGTGCATGGGCTGGCTTTTTGGAGCCTGTCCCTATGCTGGAACACTCTGCTCAGCCTTGGTGTAGGGAGAAGGAGACTGAACCTGCCTCGGCTGAGTCTACCAGGCTGGGCTGACTCCCCAGGGGAGACCTTGCCTCTGAGGAGGTTGGAATGGGGGGGTGGATTGGGGGAAGGGCTGGGGGTGGGAGGAGGGAGGATGGGGGAATCCGTGGCTGATATGTGAAATTAAGTTAATTATAAAATAAAAATATTAAATAAAAAAAAAGATTTTTGTGGCTGAGCTCCCCTAGCCTCTAAGGAGTGGGGTTTTGAATGAGAGCATGCCCTGAAAAAAAGTGGGAGACTCCCATGTGGAAGCACAGGAAAGGGTCCAGAGACACAACCTACAAACCCAAAGTCTTCCCAGACAGACAGAAGGCTTTCACACTGAGGAAAAACTCTATTAAGATACTTGGTATTTGTCAGGCTGTGGGGCAGCTGAACCAAACGGTGCTGCCTTTTCAGCGGACATTTTCCTTGCAGCAAGACTGGAAAAACCCGCTCAGTTCCAGCGCCTCAGTGCCTAACCCATCACCCTTCTTGCCCACCTTGATCCTTTCTGAGGTGACACCAGCATCCCGTACCCCATTAGTTGCTACCAGAGTGCACAGCATCAGGTCATTTTCCAGATCATCTGTTCCCTAGGAAACAGGACATATGCAGGGCCCAGCACATCTTGCTCCAGCCTTTTCACACCCAGAGAGAAAAGTGAGAGCTGGCACAGGACTCATGGCCAACCTCCAAGGCTGACAGATGGGTCAGACTTCCAAGAAACATTTTAGCTGCAATGTGTCCAGCCAAAGTCTCCCAGGTACCAATGACAGGCCTAGGTCAGAAGATGGGAAAAGAAAAGCAGCTCTCTGTGGACGCATCTGCAAAGCCGGTGCCACTGAGTCTCACAGGCATCCCAGGGGTTTTATGGTGAGCAAAGTGAATAATGCATGTGGAATGTCCACACAGCTGTTCACGTCTAGATGGCGCTCCTTGAGGGCAAACTCCCACACTGATGCACTTTAATCCCACTCAGAATGGCCTTAGTACAGCCCAACTATTTGTCCAGTCCTAGGAATGGACAATGAACTAGATACAGATAGTCTCATTGGAGAGATGTGCCATAAACTTCCTGGTAGTATGGTAAAGAAATAGGAAAGTACATTGGAAAAATGCTGAGTAGTGTGAACATCAGATAGAGGGTCTCCAAGGCAGACAAAGACATGCAGAGCACTAGAGCAATGGCATGAGCAGGTGAGTCTTCGAATGATCCCTCACAGCTGCCAGACAGGACCATGGTGACAGAGCTCTTGGGAGAAGTAATAAGGCCAGTGCCACACAGAGGTCCTGGGACAGCACCTGCCATGAGGTACAACCTCAGCAGCATCAACTGTCACTCCAGAGGCTAGAATGTCACCAATGGGCAAGGAGTGCCCAAGGGACAGTCCAGGCAATTGAGTAAAACATACTTCACATTTTTGTTTGGAAATAAGTCTTACCTCTTATTAGGGATGCCAGATCAAATTCTGGATGTCAGGCTATTTCAGAGAAACATTTTTTGCATGAGCATGTCCAGTGCAATATTTAGGTCACCTTTATACTGCAAAAAAAAATAGTTGTATATCTGAGGTTCTAATTTAGCTGTATATCTTTGATGGAAATGGACTCACATGTCATGGTGGAGATGCACCATAAGAAACACACCTCTAGGAAACTGGAAGTGAGGCACAAGAGCTTTTGATGGAAACTACTGCCAATATGAAGCCCTAATGCTCAAGGCTTCATGCCTGCAGGATAAATGAGCTGACCAGCTTCTGGAGGAGAGTCACACACCATGTGTCAGTCCTCAGTACAGCACACAGTATATCCGCTCTGAATTATGGAACCTAGGAAAGCCATGACAAATATGTGCAAAGACTTCTTCCAGTGTCCATCCTAATGATGTCCTGCAGCTGTGAAGAAGCATAAATAATTAACTCACTACAAGACAGTCTACAGAGCTCCACAACCACCCTACTGTAAGGTAGGAAAAGACATCTCCGAGAACACTACATTGTTATGAGAAAAAAATAGTCACTGAGCAGAATGTTGACTGGGATCTAATTTGTTGGCAGATCAGAAGAGTCTAGAAGGGATTGGAAATATAGCTCTGTTGGTAGAGTAGAGGACATAATTGTCAGAAGAAAATGAAAAGAAAAAATGATCACAGGGGCTGGGATACAGCTCAGTTGGCAAAGTGTTTGACTAACATGCACTGTGTTACACACCTGTAATCCTAGCAATTGGGAGGTGGAAGCAGGAAGACTGAGTACAAGGGCATCCTCTACTATATAGTGAGTTTGAGGCTAGCCTGAGCTACATAAGATTCTGTCTCCAAAACAATAAAACTGCACAACAGGGGAAAGAGACCAGAGTGAAGAAGGAGCCTTCAGGAACCAATGGGCTAGTGTGAGGAACTGTGGGAATGTGGGTGTTGATGACTTGGGGACAAGCTTTCAGGTCACATTAAAGACACATCTGTAAGAGTGGCCAGGAAGATATACCCAGTCCTCATAAAGAGTTGTGCTGATGCCTAGTTCATCAAACCTCACAACCACGGTAAGTGAGGAGCTATCTCTGTCTGTCTTCTACATCACGAGAACAAGGTTTGAGGGAAGATGCTGTGGGTTGACCAATGGATTTGCTATGAGAGTTAAGAAGGGCGTGTGACAAGCCACACAAGGTACTAGTCAAAGAAAAATAGGTGCTAGAGCCCCACTCTGCAGCCTGAGACACATCTGTCATGTATTATTGTATGACTGACAATCACAAAGAAAATAGATTTTCAATGCTCTTATAACAAAAACTAAGAAGTGTGTGAGCTGATGGATATATTAGTTGGATTAATAAAACCATTTCCCAGTGCATACCCATGTTAACCACCTAACATATCATAAGCATATATGCCATCTCAATACAAATTTAAAAGTAATATCACACAAGGACAGTCATTACTGTAGCTCACAAGGCTCAAGTGTCCTGGCATGCTATCTCACAGGTACAATAGTGGCATGAATGGTATGGGAGTAATCAACCACTTTCTGATTGGATTTAAGGCCCACTTCCTGAGATAGAATCCACACCTGGCACCGTTGCTGAGGCCAAGAACCCATGGATAGACATGTCATCGACTCTAAGGGAAGACCTAATGCTATTATTCTGATGAATGGCTATAGTATTAAACTAACTCCTAATAACTTACCATTCTATCCGTAGATTAGTGTGTCTCTCAGCCCTCATCAGAGAAGCTTCTTGTTGCAGTAGATGACAATTAACATGGAGACCCACAACTCATACAGAGAATAAGAGACTATGAAGAGACACTCTAAATGGGATGTCTATATCACAACCCTCCTCTTAATTCTCGGGGGTCATTGCAAAAGAAGAGGAAAGACTGTAAGAGTCACTGGCAGTGGGTGACTAGAAGGAAACTGTTTTCCGATACACCAGGGCAGTTGTGCACCTAAACATACAAAAGTTGTGACAGCATGCACAAGGCCTGTGCGAGCTCAAGCCAGACAAAATCCTAGCATGGAGGTAGGGAGGTGGGCACTGGATGTCAAAGCTGAGGAGATATTGGTGATTGACAGCTGCCATTGGAGGAGTCAGTTTTCTTTAAGAGTGTGGCCCCTGGTAGGTCAGCCTTGGGCCAGAGCAGGTCCTAGGCTGAGGAGTATTTGGGCAGCACAAATTGGACTCAATAGGTTAAAAAGAGAGAAAGAACATAAACTTAGGTTGGTAGGGAAGTAGGGGTTAATCTAGGAGGCCTTGGGAGAGGAATGGATGGGTAGGGAGGTACGGATTAATCTGGGAGGAGTTGGGAGATGGGCGGATATGATCAAAATACTTTGCATGAACTTCTCAAATAATAAAAGTATTCTAATATGAATATATAATAAAGTAATAAAAATAAACTCATTATGGTAAGAGATGTATCTCAGTTTCACTATAGCACTTTCCCAGGATGCATGAAGCCCTAGGTTCAATCTCCAGTACCATATATAACTAGACAAGGTGGTACACACCTATAATCTTAGCACGCAGGAAATAGAAGCAGAAGGACCATCCTGGGCTGCATAATAAGTTTGATGCCAGCCTAGACTCTATGAGCACATAAAGAAAATAAGAAGCATGCATACTGAGCTCTGTGTAGTCAGAAACGTGCATGGTAAGTTGTAGTAACAAGCAAGCCTAACTGTCCCTGGTGTGAAACATTCATCTTCTGAAGCCCCCATCTGTCAGTCAGAGAGGTCAGGAGGAGCCAGGTGTCCAGGCTGATCAGAGTCATCACCTGAAATAGGGCAGAGCTGAAGAGAGGATTCTATTTTTTCCTCAAGGTGCAAGTGTGTGCCGTGGCCTGAGTGCCAGCAGTGGTTTCCATAAACCATTCATGAGGCAGAGCACAGATCATAAGGGGAGGCCAGGGCAGCAGTGCTACCCCGTGGCAAGATGGGGAGCCAGGGTAAGCAGGGCCACTCTACAGTTGTAAGCACCCGGATCAGCTCTTCTTGGTGGAAACAAAAAGAGCAGGATTTCACAGGAAAATACCAACAGACATGCCCCAGAAGGACAGGATAAAAGAGACCCAGGGCCTAGCTACAGGAGCATCCAAAGACACTGCAGAGGAGTCTACACACCCTCAACCCCACCCCCACTACCAACAAGGCTGACTCGCTGCCCACACAGTAGCCAGGGAGGACGAGTTCCTCCACAAAGCCCAAGTAGCATGCCACCAGGGCTAAGGGACAGGTCATGAGAAAAGCCACAGGAAGTTACCCAGCAATGAGAGGACAGGAAGGTGCCACTGATGGCTCTGAACCTGTACCTACACTCTTGCTCCCATGGTGGTGATGTCTTGCCCATACATGGTAGAGGGAGGAACCTCCAGTCACAAACATGGACCATTGTAGGCTAGGGCTGCCCATGACTGACCTCTAGAAAACCAGAGCCTTCTGAGGTAGGGAGCTGGGGTCCCCGCAAGAGGGTGCAAACCAGAGGTCCCCAGATCCCCAAATATTCATCCTTGGATCCTAGCAAGACTTCACAGATATAAAAGGAGCAGGAAGGATGGCATAAGTGAATTTTTATAACTAGGCATGGTGACTCGCACTCATAACCCCAGCACTTGGAAGGCTGAGCGGGGTTGCCATGAGTTCAAGGGCATCCTGAGCTTCATAGTGAGTTCCAGATCAGCCTGGGCTACCAAGTGAGACAGTCTTAAGTAGGAAAAACAAGATGACTTTTCTTATTTTAGATTTATTTTATGAGTGTTGGGGGGGGCGCCTGCATGCACGCACACATGTACGTGCATCATATGCATGCCTGGTGTCCGTGGACTTCAGGAAAGGGCATCAGGTCCCCTAGAACTAGAGTTGTGGGTGGTTGCGGAATGCTATGTGGGTGCTGGGGACAGAATCCAGGTCCTTTATAAGAGCCGAAAGTGCCCCAAGATGACCTTTCTATAAAGCCCAATTTATCAAATTTTAAGAAGTGCCTGCAGTGGTAAGTTTGCCTTTTTGGTTTTGGACCATTTCGCCATTTATAACATGATACTTCCAGTAAATAATAGGTCTCTTTAATTCTGCCAAACTCTGAATAGAAAAAGATGCAGAGACACGGAAGGTAGCCTTGGCTAGCAGACACATTTCCTTGGTGTGCTAAATGTTCCAGTCTATAACCCAAGCCTGGAAACCACCAACATGACCAGTCACTGGGAGTGTGGATGAGGAAACCAAGTCCTGGGGGAGACACACACACACACACACACACACACACACACACACACACACACACAGGCATGCACACACAGTGCAAGCAGGTCCTCCCAATCTCCATCATCTCCAAGCCTGAGTCCTTCCCAGCTCTCTCTCTCCCCCACAGCATCACACAGGTCCTCCTAAGACCTGAAAGACCAGGACAGCAGTCTTACCAAAATTGTCTGGTGCCCAAAGCATGATTCCAAGCACCTCTTCAAAGACAGATGGCCCTGGCTCAGGCCACTCCTTCCAGGCACCCCTCACCTCCATTCTAGAAGTCTATGGAAGTTCTACTGTGGGTAACTACTCTAATTTCTTAAACCCACAAAGTCAAATTTCCCCAGTTAATTAGGTAATTTGTTTCTTCAAGAGCCCCCACCATGAGTTACCCATTAGATAAACACGTGATGCATTTAATGTCTTCCGGTGGCATCCAGCTGACAAGGCAAATGCATGATAACTGTGCAAGGTCACAGGCTTGACTCCCGCCCACTCTGCTGATGAGGAAGCTGAGGAAAATAAACAGGAACTATAAATCTGCTTTGTGGGGCACCACTGACCAGCAGGTACTGTGATTTCTTCATTGCCATCATCCTCGGTGCTGGGTTTACAGAAGAGGGGACAGAGAGGAAGATGGTTGTGGAAATGTTCTCATAGGTTGCCAGCAGCCCATCACCCTTCTGACCCTCTATGATGTGAGTACCCTACAAGGACCATTTTAAGGTGGATAGAACTGCAAGGCTAGGACAGGGTGTGGGTATCACCATGCTTATTTAAACCTTGGGGATTGTAATTCTGAGTCACACTTCCTCTTATTAACCTCAAAGAGGAGGCTATTTCTTCAGAAGGAGTAGCTGCAGTCTCTTGCTGCGGTGTTTTCTAACAAGCGCAAAGCCCTGGGTTCAGTCCTCAGCTCCAGGAAAAAAAAAAAAAAAGAACAAATTTGGATGCTAGATGCTCTTCGGGAGCTGGGTTGAACCTGGAATCTTCAGGATCTGTCCTGATATTCACCATTCTGATATCTATAGGCGTCTAGAATCCACCGCATGTCTCCAACCTGGTGTCCATTTTATAAGACTAGGTGACACTCGGCATCCTATAGGAGTGTTATAAAAAATAATGGTCACAAACATGAAACATGGAAGCCAGAAATGATGCCCGAATACCCTAGCCGAATGCACCTTTCAAAGGCCTTCAGACATTGGCTCTGGACCCTGGTACAGGTCAATCCACAGCCTCACCTGCCACTGACCTTGACATCAGAGAAGGCCACACTGAGCACCAACACCCGGCATACTGGTGCACGCATGCCTCACAGCATCCCAGTCATTGCCACATCCCATCCCTGCACCAAAATTAAAAAACAAACAACAAACAGCCAGCTGTTTCTTTCCAGGAGCCACTGTGCATGCAGTCTCTGGGAACTCAGTCATCACAGGAGTGGCTGGGTTGAGAACCTGTGTCAGCAACCATCGCTACTGCACCTGCCTCTGCTCACTTCCACGTGAACTTTGAAAATGAGCTCCTGAAGCACTTCCGGGGGGGGGGGGGGACAGTGGAGGACACCTGCCTCTGGCCTTTGTGGCACAGGGAGGAGGGAGTGCTCATCTTGGCACGGAATGGCTGCAGGTTCCGGTTTCGAATCCATCAAATCGGGCGGCGTGTAGGGCTGTCACAAAGGCTTAAGGAGATGCGATTCGTAAAGCGACCTGAGGTGCTCTGATGAGAAGCGCACACGAACACAAAACATGCCAATTAAGTCTCCCGGGAATAACAATGTGTGGTGACGTGCCTGTGGTAATCTATACTTAATTATGTAATTTTCTGATGCCCGGAAGGTGCACACAGGCGTAGATGAGTAGGCGGCAAGCATGGCAGTCACTCTGTGAGGTCACTGGTCATTAACATTTAATCATGTCCCATTAACAAGCAAAGCTTCTTGTTTGGTGCTACAGATGCTACCCAAGAAGTGCCCTGGTGAGGTAATAAGTCACACAGGTCTGTGAAGAAAGCAGTATCCTATCTGCTCGCCCAGCCCTCCCCACCCACTCCCAACAAGCACCTGCTGGGCCATCAGAAATGAGGGAGGTGTGTCCCCATCTTAGCAGCTCTGACCCACACTGGAGAGATAAGGACTGCAGGAGATGGTACACAATTACGTGCAGGAGATGGTACACAATTATGTGCAGGAGATGGTACACAATTATGTGCAGGAGATGGTACACAATTACGTGCAGGAGATGGTACACAATTACGTACTGAACTGCGCAGTGACTCCCTCTGAGTCGCTCAGGGGCAGCTCGGCAAAACCAGCACGACTGGCAATTTTGGCCAGGGCTGGGGGAAGGAGGACCTTCCAAATGTTCCTGAAACAGTGAGCTCACACAGTGAGGGAAGGGAGGAGCCCCCCACCCAGAGCTGTCTGTGCAGGGAGGTCAGCCCCACAACAGCAAGGGAACGCAGAAAGTTAATGCAGGCTCTGAGAGGGGAACCGATTTGGCCACTTGTGGAGCAGCTCTAAGGCTACTTGGTCTGAGTCACAGCAGACAGAGGCTAACCTGGAGCCCAGGAAGCCTGGTGGGCTCCTGGCTCTCACTCCTCCAACAGACCTTAAGTCCCGAAGTGAGACCCAGGAAAGACCCAGGTAACAGGAAACCGCCACTGCACATCTTCCAACTCCGTTGACTCTAGTATGCATAGTGCCAAGTGGCAGCAAAGCCACTCCCTCACTGACTAGGTTGGCTCTGAGAACTGGAAACATAAAGCAGAAACTACTCTGGCTGGAAATGCTCCCACCATGCAGTTCAAATCCACCAGCACCTCTCACCAGGACCACCATTATCTACAAGTAAAGTTTTTTCAAATATATTGTGTTATTTATTCCTTGAGAATTTCTTTTTTTTTCATTTTTTTATTATTAAGAGATTTTCTATTCATTTTACATACCAACCACAGATTCCCCTCTCCTCCCTCCTCTCACCCCCTAGCCTTCCCCCCCCAACCCCAACCCCATTCCCACCTCCTCCAAGGCAAGGTCTCCCATAGGGAGTCAGCAGAGCCTGGTATATTCAGTTGACACAGGTCCAGGTCCCCCCTCCCTGCACTAAGGCTGTGCAAATTGTCTCACCATAGGCACTAGAGTCCAAAAAGCCAGCTCATGCACTAGGGACAGGTCCTGATCCCACTGCCTGGGAGTCCCCTAAACAGATCAAGCTAAACAATTGTCTCACTTATCCAGAGGGCCGAGTCCAGTACCCTGGGGGCTCCTCAGCTATTGGTCCACAGTTCATACATTTCCACTAGTTTGGCTGGTCATCTCTGTACATTTTCCCATCATGATCTGGCTGTCCCTTGCTCATAGAATCCCTCCTGTCTCTCATCAATTGGACTCCTGGAGCTCAGCCTGGCACCCAGCCGTATATCTCTGCATCTACTTCCATCAGTCACTGGATGAGGGTTCTATGATAACAGTTAGGGTATTCAGCCATCTGATCACTGGAGTAGGCCAGTTCAGGCACCCTCTCAACTACTGCCAGTAGTCTAAGATGGGGTCATCCTTGTGGATTCCTGGGAACTTCCCTAGCACTCTGTTTCTCCCTATTTCCATGATGTCTTCATTTATCATGGTATCTCTTTCCTTGCTCTCCCACTCTGTCTCTGTTCCAGCTCAAACCTCCCATTCCCCTATGTTCCCCATCCCTTGCCCTCCATTACCCCCCTCATCCCCAGTTTGCTCATATAGATCTCATCTATTTCTCCTTTGCTGGGCAATCTATGCGTCTTTCATAGGGTCCTCCCTGCTAGCTAGCCTCCCTGGAGCTGTGGGTTGAAGTCTAGTTATCCTTCACTTTACATCTAGTATCCACTTATGAGTGAGTACATACCATGTTTGTCCTTCTGAATCTGGGTTACCTCACTCAGGATGATATTTTCTAGTTCCATCCATTTGCCTGCAATTTTCATGATGTCATTGTTTTTTCTCTGCTAAGTAGTACTCCATTGTGTATATGTGCCACATTTTCTTTATCCATTCTTCAGTTGAGGGGCATCTAGGTTGTTTCCACATTCTGGTTATTACAAATAATGCTGCTATGAACATAGTTGAGCATGTGTCCTTGTGGTATGATTGAACATTCCTTGGGTATGTGCCCAAGAGTAGTATAGCTGAGTCTTGAGGAAGATTGATTCCCAATTTTATGAAAAACCTCCATACTGATTTCCAAAGTGGCTGTACAAGTTTGCACTCCCACCAACAGTGGATGAGTGCTCCCCTTGCTCTACAACCTCTCCAACATGAACTGTCTTCAGTGTTTTTGATCTTAGCCATTCTGACAGGTGTAAGATGGTATCTCAGAGTCATTTTGATTTGCATTTCCCTGATGACTAAAGATGTTGAGCAATTCCTTAAATGTCTTTTGGCCATTTGAGATTCTTCTGTTGAGAATCCTCTGTTTAGCTCTGTAGCCCATTTTTTAATTGGATTGTTAGGTATTTTGATGTCTAGTTTCTTGAATTCTTTATTTATTTTGGAGATCAGCCCTCTGTCAGATGTGGGGTTGATGAAGAGCTTTTCCCATTCTGTAGGCTGTCATTTTGTCTTATTGACCGTGTCTTTTGCCCTACAAAAGCTTCTCAGTTTTAAGAGGTCCCATTTATTAGTTGTTGCTCTCAGTGTCTGTGCTACTGTTGTTATTATTTAGGAAGTGATCTCCGATGCCAATGCATTCAAGACTACTTCCTACTTTCTCTTCTATCAGGTTCAGTGTAGCTGGATTTATGTTGAGGTCTTTGATCCACTTGGACTTAAGTTTTGTGCACGGTGATAGATATGGATCTATTTGCAGTCTTCTACATGTTGACATCCAGTTATTCCAGCACCATTTGTTGAAGATGCTTTCTTTTTTCCATTGTACAGTTTTGGCTTCTTTGTCAAAAATCAGGTGTTCATAGGTGTGTGGATTAATGTCAGGATCTTCCATTCAATTCCATTGGTCCACATGTCAGATTTTATGCCAATATCAAGCTGTTTTTATTACTATAGCTCTATAGTAGAGCTTGATGTCAGGGATGGTGATGCCTCCAGAGGTGGCTTTGTTGTACAGGATTCTTTTAGCTATCCTGGGTTTTTTGTTTTTCCATATGAAGTTGAGTATTATGCTTTCCAAATCTGTGAAGAATTGTGTTGGGATTTTGATGGAAATTACATTGAATCTGTAGATTGCTTTTGGTAAGATTGCCATTTTTACTATGTTAATCCTACCTATCCATGAGTATGGGAGATCTTTCCATTTTCTGATATCTTCTTCAATTTATTTGGAGAAGACTTAAAGTTCTTATCATACAGGTCCTTCACTTGCTTAGTTAGAGTTACCCCAATGTATTTAATAATATTTGTGGCTATTTTAAAGGGTGGTATTTCTCTGATTTCTTTCTCAGCTCTTTTATCATTTGTATATAGGAGAGCTACTGATTTTTTTTTTAGTTAATCTTGTATCCTGCCACATTACTGAAGGAGTTTATCAGCTGTAAGAGTTCCCTGGTAGAATTTTTGGGGTCACTTATGTACATTATCATATCGTCTGCAAATAGTGAAAGTTTGACTTCTTCCTTTCCAATTTCTATCCCTTTGATCTCCTTTTGTTGTCTTATTGCTCTAGCTAGAACCTCGAGCGCTATATTGAATAAATATGAGGAGAGCAGACAGCCTTGTCTTGTTCCTGATTTTACTGGAATCGCTTTGAGTTTCTCTCTGTTTAATTTGATGTTGGCTGTTGGTATGCAATATGTTTTGATCATATCAACCCCTAATTCCCTCTCCAACTCCTCCCAGACTGCCTCTGTTACATTCCACTCCCAACTTTATATGTTCCTTCCATAGGCCACTGGGTCCCATCACTGCCGTTCTTATGTGCATGGAGTTGGGGTCATCCACTGGAGTATGGGCAACCTCCCACTACCCTGAAGACAGCTGACTCCCTCTTCCATCAATTGCCAAAGCTCCTACATTAGGGGTGAGACTTCATAAGTCCCTCCCCTAACTGTGCTAGAACATTGACTGGCTTGATCTTGTGCTGGTCTTGTGCAGGCAACCATGGCCACCGTGAGTTCATGAGTGCAATGGCCTTGTCATGTTTCACTGTAGCCCTCCCCATTCTCACCTTTTACCCTTTCTGAAATAGTCCCTGAACCATAGCAGAGGGGTGTGATATAAATGACAGTTACTCGTTCTCTGAATTTTGGTTTTTAAGAGTAAACTGCTGTTGTATTCTGAAGGGGTGTGGCTCAAATTTGGAGAGCAGGTGTTTGGGCAGGAAAAAAGAGCTGGGAGAGAAGCTTCCTCCAGCCAGTGAGTGCACCGGACCTCATCTTCAGCACAAGATGGCCTCCTAAGGCACATTCTCACTGTCACTAAACACAAAGAGAAGAAAACGCTCGTGAGTGGTTGTAGCTTTAGTTTTCCTGCCTGGCCCACGGTCAGGATAAATCTCTTTCACCTGCCAGTCCCACAGCCGCTCAGACCCAACCAAGTAAACACAGAGACTTATATGGCTTACAAACTGTATGGTCGTGGCAGGCTTCTTGCTAACTTTTCTTATATCTTAAATTAATCCATTTCTATAATTCTGTTCCTTGCCACATGGCTCGTGGCTTACCGGCATCTTTACAGGCTGCTTGTCCTGGCGGTGGCTGGCAGCGTCTGGCAGCGTCTCCTTCCACCTTCCTTCTCTTTTTATTCTCTCTGTTAGTCCCGCCTATACTTCCTGCCTAGCTACTGGCCAATCAGTGTTTTATTGGCAACACATTTGACATACAGAACATCCCACAGCAAGTGGTCACCAGAACTATCCCCTGTCGTTAAGCACCGCACATCATGGTGTGAAGAAACAGGCTTTTCACAAACACAACTAAGTCAGAACAAGGGCATCTGAGTGGACCTTCTCCAATACAGCTGGTGTCCTTCTGGGAAGAGGTTCGCACACTGACACAGAGTGCAGACTATATGAGAACTCAGGAAACATGCTACCTACAATCCACGGAGGGAGGCTTCAGGGGGTTCAGCCTGATATACACTTCAAACTTGGACTGTGAGAAGACTCTAACAGATGGACACAGGAACCACCAGACCCTTGCTTCCTCTCTACCCACTAGAAACCACTCAGTGTTCTCTGTCCACAGCAGAGACCCTGCACTGTCCACCTCATCTGCTGAAACGTCCCTGAACATCCTCTGGGCTGCCCACTTACCTCCAGGCTTTGGTGACTGTCTCCCCTCCCCCATCTCTTCAATCTCTCTCTCTAGCAGCTACAGCTGTCTGTTCATTCACTTGTCAATTTTCCCCTTGGAAGGGGGAGGGGCTGTGTCACTGTTGAGTTACTGGTGCATGGGGCCAGTTGATCAGTGGCCTCAGCACATGCTTGCCAAGTGAAGAACGAAGGAGCAATGCTGTTCCTGGGGAGCTGGGTGGTGTGAACCACATCTTCCTACTCACCTACCTCCCTGAGGGAAGGGCTCCCAGGAAGCCCAGCAGCAGAGATGGGACTAAATGCTGGCACATCATCTCAGTGTGTCACTTCTGGTAGGTGCTATTATGGCTGGCTCAGGCATGAGGCTGGGTACCCAAATGCAGGTCCATGACCTTTCTGGCTCAGCAGCACTGGCACAGAAGACAGGACATGACACTAAGAACAGCCTGGAGTAGAATGCAGAGCTCCCCGGAAGCTGGAGCCCTGTGTAACTCTAGGCCTCCACACAGGTGCACATTCCAGGTGTGTGCCAATGACAACTGGCTAGCATGTTCCAGGATGCCAAGCCTAAGAATGAGGCTTGCCACTGCTCTCTCTGTCTTTCTGTTCCTGAACATAGCAGGACTCTAGTGTCCACTGGAAACCGGGGCTTCTGCTTCTAACACTCCTGAGACAGCCTAGCCTAGCTATGTGAGCCATTAGACCTACAGTGTTAATGGATATGCTAATGGTGGTAATTACCATGGTCATTAACTCATTAGTTAACTGACCCTGAGGAGTGTTATCTGGAAGCCCCAGGATGCAGAACAGTGGATTAAGAAATGCTCAGAAAGCTTCAGAAGTCTGCCACCTGACAGACTGAGAGGACGATTCTCCAGCACAATCTACTCCAGAGCCCCAGAGGGAAGATCCCTAAAGCTGGGCATCTGTGTCTGCTGACCCAGAGGGTTCAGTCACTTTCAGTGAATTTGTCCTAATTTGCTTTCTGTTTCTATGGTAAACTCCATGACCAAAAGCCACATGGGGAGGAGAGGGGCCCTTTCAGTTTACAGGTTATCTCACCTCTTTGAGGAGATCAGGACAGGAGCTCAAGGCAAAAATCCAGAGGTGGGAACGGAAACAGAGACTATGGAGGAACACTGCTTACTGGCTTGTTGCTCATAGTTTGCTCAGCCTGCTTTCTTATACAACCCAGGACCATCTGCCCAGGGGTGGCACAGCACATAGGAAGCTGGGTGCTCCCACATCAGTCACTAATCGAGAAAAAGCCCTACAGACTTGCCTACAGGCTAATCCGATGGAGGCATTTTCTTAATTGAGGTTTCTGCTTCTCAGATGACCCTAGATTGTGTCAAATTGACAAATAACTAACCATCAATTAGTCCATCAATTCATGCAGGTCAGATTCAGTAGCAAACAGACCCTAGGGCTTAACTGGCCACCAGCAACACATGCTGTTTCTCACCCAGGCAGAAGTTCGAGGACCATGGGCTTCCCAGGGGATGAGGGAAACCCGGGCCCCCAGAACTCCATCATTGGCCTCTTCTACCCTCTTGTGCTTGTGAACACGTATCCAGTGGAGGGAGGGGAGTAGGGAGGAGAAGCCCCAATCCAGAGTCCATTCCCAGTGACTGACAGTTTGTAACAGGGTTGAACAACACAGTGCAACCACCTGTGGGAGGCTCCTCTGAGTGACTAGCTCTTGCCTCTGCACATGTGGTACTCCCTGTGTGCCACTCTCCCGACTTCATACGGAGTGTCCAGGGGGAAAGGGTTTGCAGAGCCTCCCCATCACTCAGGACAGAGGCAAATGTAATACAGCGAATACATAGATGGTACCCAAGCCCTAACCTGCATAACTAAGTCAGGACTGCCTCTCTCAGTCTTGGTTTCCCAACAGCAGAGCACACGGGAAGAAACCCACGGGGCAGTGTACTGGGATGAGCTTGGCAGCAGCTTGCAATGTCTGAAGCTTCTCTCTCTAGGCTGCAGACAGGGAAGACCTCTATGACAGTCTGAAAAAGGTCTGAGTCCCCCATGTGAGTTCTGCCTGCCTCCTACCATTTACCATGGAGTCACATCCAAACCCTCAGATGTGCGTGTGGCCCTGGAAATAGACTGCTTTATTCTGCCTTGTCTCCAAAGGATCCTTCCCATCTCCTAAGCCCACCCAAGATGGAAATTGCATACATGTATCTCTCTGTAAGAAAATATACCAATGTGCTATTGCAGAATGTCCAGAAATGACACTTCAGCCTAAATGACACAAAAAGGAATTCTGGTTGATAAAAGTCAAAAACTTCCTGGGCAGGGGATGAGGTGTTTCGCATCCCTGTGTCCTCCCATCTAATAGCCCGCCAAGGCATTTCTGGCCTCTGGCTTAGGATACAGCTCTCCATTTCCTCATGTACCACCATCCATAGAGCAATAGCTGACCTTGGCTAGCTCTTTCCATAGCAGGTTTCCAGTGTTTTACATGGTGAAGCAATCATGAAGGACGGTGCTCTTGGGTGTCCCCATCTGTACACAAGAGACCTGAAGACAAAGGGCTGGGAAGATGGCTATCAGTACTTGTCTTGCAAACAAGGACTTGAATTTGATTCCCTGAACCCAGGTGAAAACATCAGGTTTGGTAGCATGCACTTGTAAATCCCAATACTTGGGACATGGAGACAGAGAGAGGAAGATGGATCCCTAGGGCCTAATTCGTGGTCTCCAGGCCAGTGAGATTCCTGTTTCAAGGAAATTGGACAGTGTCTCTGAAGATGACACCCAAGGTTGTTCCTTGGTCTCCCACATACATGCATACACACACCATGCATACACTCATGCACACACTTAAACATGTACACACACACACACATGAACATGCATATGCATAAAAAATGTTAAACTATTAAAAAATTATTAACAAAATAAAATGTAAAAAATAAAATAAAAACCATCACATCAAAGTTGGACAAGGCAAAACAACAGGAGGAAAAGAGCCCCAAGAGAAAGCACAAGAATCAAAAACCCACTCTTTCACACACTCAAGAGTCTCACAAAAAATACTAAGCTGAAAACTATAATATATATGCAGAGGACCTGGTGCAGACCTGTACAGGCCCTGTGCTTGCTGCTTCAGTCTCTGTGAGTTCATATGAGCTTTGCTCAGTCTATTTAGAGGGCCTTGTTCTCTTGGTGTCCTCCATCCCCTGGCTCCCACACTCCTTCTGCTTCCTCTTCTGTCAGGTTCCCTGGACTCTAAATTGATGGAGACATTCAATTTACAGCTGTGTGTTCCAAAGTCTCTCTCTCTCTCTCTCTCTCTCTCTCTCTCTCTCTCTCTCTCTCTCTCTCTCTCTCCCTCTCTCTCCGTGTGTGTGTGTGTGTGTGTGTGTGTATGTTTCTCTCTGCATCTCTGTCTCCATCCCTCTCCCTCTGTGTGTGTGTGTGTGTGTGTGT
>CABHPR010157596.1:0-13111 GCA_902168415.1 Peromyscus melanophrys | reverse complement strand
TCAAGCATGGGTTCCATCTGGTGGAGTGGGCCTTAAGTCAAATCAGATGTTGGTTGGTAACTCCCACAAGCTTTGTGCCACCATAGCCCTAGCATATTTTGCAGGCAGGACAGCATCGTAGATCAAAGGGTTTGTGGCTGGGTTGGTGTTTACATTTCTCTTTTGGTAGCCAGCAAAGTACCTTCCCACACCAAGGACAGCAGAATGTAAGGGTAAAGGTTCTGTGTAGACACCAGCTCTACCTCTCCATGTTCAGTGAGTTGTGTGGACAATGGGAACTGACTGTCAGTTTGTGGAGAACAACCTGTTGTCTTGCAACAGCCTGGGTTGTTTGGGGATTTCCTTGGGATCCCTTTGACCAACAACTCAACTAGATGTAACCCAGCCCCAATACTGGAAGCTTCCTTTGGTGACAAAGGATGGCCAGTTGAGACAATGTCTTCCTCATTGTTTGGAGACTTCATTAGGATTGTTTTCATGTATTTTAGGATGTTTCCACTACACTAGGTTTCCACACTATGCCTCAAATGCTTGAGGACAGACCTCTCCTGAGAGCAGACACTCTCTGGCGTTGATCAGAACAGGCTCCTGAGCCCCAGGGAGCTGGCCGTGTCCCTCATATCACCCAGCCCTTTACTCCAACACCATGATCAGTCAGTCAGCCCCTCACAGTATGTCTGCGTCCTAATCCTTCCTCTCTAGGCTCAGCATGCCATGTAGGAACTACTGGACTATGGTGGAGTCTCAGATGGTTCTAGTCTCTATTCACTCTTATTCACAGTGCCTAAACTCAAGAATTCACCAGCTACCAGAGAGATAAGAATAAACAATTCCATCGTCAGAATTGGAGAGGAACAAAAAGCTGGTGCAAAGGGACAGTCAGTTCTCACTGACAGAGCACTGTGACACATGTTCACAGATTCTCCGCAGGACACATGGGGCCTTCCAGAGCTCAGCACTGCTCGTGGGGCCATTTTAAACAGTAACATCAATCACTACAAAGAGCACGTGAATGTAAATGGCAGTAGCACTAATTAGGCCACACAAAAGCCCTTGGCTTGCCATGTGATGGGGATCCAGGAGAGAGCAGGGCCTTGTTTCCCTCAGGTAAAAAGACACAGCCAGGGATGAAGGTCAGCCTTGGTTATCCACATTGAGCCTGAGAAGTACACATCCCAGGGTGTGTCTGTGAGGGTGTTTCCAGACCAGTTAGCTCTCAAGACATATCCTTGGAGGCAGATCTTGCCCTCTTGACTTCCTGTCAAGCTCCCTCCGCTTCCTGCCCATCATGATGTGATCCTCTGAAACCATGAGCGAGCTAAGTCTATCCTCCTCTTATGCCCATTATGTCAGAGGTCCTGCCGTGGCCACGGAAGAAGGAATTAGCACAGGAGAGGGGTCACAGGCCACACCACTGCATGTGTCTGTGGTGACCACAAAAGGGCACGGCAACAACTGTGGGCTACAGATACGTTTTGGCATATAGGCAAATCCACCAAGCTGGAATCCATGAGCGGCAGGGGTGGGCTGCACTCTGAACAGCCTCAGCAGGGAGTCAGTGGAGGAGTAAAGACTTGAGGTAACTCAAAGGAGAGAAACCATTTTGCAAGTGATACAGCCCAGGTGGCAGATGAGCACACACAGCTTCATCCACAAGCCATGCAGAGCACACTGAGAGATGCTCACACCCCTTAATGGACCTACTCTCCCCACTGCACCCCCAACCTGTTCTGTACACTCTTCATCCTTCTCCTCTCCATTCTTCTGCCTTATTCCTATCCTCTAAGGCCCAGCTCCGGGGCCACTCCCTGTCCTCCAGAGAGATGCTCTCTTCTTTAAAGCTTCCAGAACCTTGGGAACTGTCTACTTCCTGATGGATACTGGATGTTATCCTAAAGCAATGGTTCTCAACCTTCCTAATGCTGCCACCCTTTAATACAGTTCCTCATGTTGTAGTGACCCCCCAAAACCACAAAACTATTTTCACTGTTACTTCATAGCTGCAATTTTGCTGCTGTTATGAATCATGATGCAAATATCTTTGTTTTCCAATGGTCTTAGGTGACCCCTGTAAAAGGGTCATTTGATCCCAGTGGTCAAGACCCACAGGTTAAGAACTGCTGTCCTAAAGCAATGTGAGCCACACTGGCACAAGTGAGCCAGACGCCTTACCCATCCGTCCCTCCCAAACCCTGCCTGACCTCCCCCTAAGAATCCAGAGCCCAGACACCTACCCACAGGCAGCAACAGAGATGCCCATGAGAAGGGTAGTGAGGCAGATAGACATTCAGTGAATACCAGTCCTCACCAGTTGCTCCAGCCTCTTCCCTGCCCCCTCCCTCACCCCCACTCATCCCTGTTTCTATTGCTTTCTAAAATATATCACCTAAAGGTAAAGAGATTTCAAAAAACACCTTTGGAAAACTATCTGATTGAGAACAAAGAGTTAATTTTCAAAGCCCAGAAGCAAGGCTGATGAGAGAGCAGCGTGCTCTGGAAACACAACACACCCTCCAAGGTCAAAGTCAGGGTTGGTCATTAAAGAAGGAATTAATCTTGATGCCGCAGCTTGACATCTTGTGGCGCATTAGGAAACTTCTGAGGCACTATAATTGTACAATCCAATACCAGAAGAACAGAACAAGAAGAAGTTTCGGTTCCTGAATCCGCTCCGGCTGATGCCGGATATTTTTATAACTGACCAAATCCTGAGGTTCTGGAGCTGTGATTCCTGCCCTCATCTACAGACCCAGGAGTAGTGAGTGCAAACCCCAGCTGCAACACTGCAGAAGCAGGGCCTTTGCTAGCAGAGCCCAGTGTGTGCAATGGGAATCCACCAAACACAGGCAGAACAATGTGGAGCTAATGGGGAAAGGGCTGCATGATCCCCAAGGAGAGCCACAGACTCCCATTAAAGGCACAGGCATGTGCAGAAGAGCCCAGAATCTTTGGATGAACCAAGCTCCCAGCCCTGCTCCATTCTTGACTCTTCCTATGATGCCTCATTATGCTCCCTTGAGCCTCAGTCTCTTACTCTGTAGGTCAGACTTAAATGCACCTTCCTGGCCAAGCTCTCAGTGGATCTTGTGAGGAGTGATGTTATTATCATCATTAGTACCTTAGGTCTCCAGGTAGGATGACAGCCTGCCCCAGTTCTGCCACATCTGAGACCACGCACTTACATCCACCCATTCACTAGCACAAGGCACCCCATCACTCCAAAGCTGTGACCCCCTATCCTGGGATCCATGAGTTTGCATCTGAAGTGACACATTGTGGACTTGGGCTCTGAATATATAGAACACCTTGCCCAGGACACCTGGCTAGTGCTAATCCAAATCCCTGGGCTGCAGCTGCTTTCCCTGGTCTCCAGCAACCTTCTGCTTGAGTATATGCCTTATTGCCTCCCCTTGGAGCCCCTGCCATACCTCTGTCTGTCTCAGAAATCCAGGTGGAGCCAGGTGGCCCAGCTTCTGGCTCCTGCCAGGATTCCCAGGCACTGCACATTCACCCACCTGCTGCAGACATCAATCCCACCCATGGTCCCCTCCATCACTGCACATGTAGTCTCCAAAATAATCTACATTGTGTCAACCTCTGCCAGTTCCAGAGCAACGTGGCACTTGGGGCTAACCAGAGCACCAGCTGCATCACTCACATACTCTATTTACAATTAATACAGCCCATGTGCCATACTCTCTTCCCTCTCTGCTTCCTGTTTCTTATCCTAGCTCCAGAAGGCTCTTCCTCCATCTGCCTGATCCAACCTGCCATGCCATCCCAGAGCCCTGCACATCCTGAGAAAACCCTAGGTCAATGCTAATAGCCACGTGCTTCCAAAATGCACACCTTCATAAGAGTTGTTGTTTGCTTTTTTCCTTCCCCTGAACACGGTTCAATCCCCTGCACTTGGCACTGGGCTATCACACTTCATAGCCCCAGTCTTTCTTGGCCACCCACCAGTCAGATGGGGAGCCTAGCTACATATCTGGTACCATGTTATATTCACGGTAACCCATGATGAGCAAAAGAAGCTGGGGTTAGTCTTCTGCAAAGGGAGCCTTTCCTTTTTTAAGTTTCATTTGCCAGGCATTTTGTCTCAGAAGTGAGGAAAATAAGCAATGAAGAAGCAGGCGCAGAAAGACGAGGCCTGTTAGTGGTGATGTGCCCCATGGAGAGAAAGGAAGGAGGAGGGACGCGCACATCAGTCAGGGAAAGTGTTCCATTTTTAAGCCACCCCTAAAGGTCAAACCCTAAGAACCAAAGAATCAAGAGGAGCCAAGGCACCCCAAAGGGTAGACTCAAAGAAGAACCAACAGCACTCCAAGAATAGACCCAAAGAACAGCCAAGGACACCTCTTTTTGGCTGAGGGGTGTGGAGTCCTGCATATCCCAGAGTCCACATCTACAGATTTGACCAGACTTGAAGACATTGGGAAAAGCTCTGTGCTGATCACAAATAGGCTGTTTATCTTGTCATTGTTCCCTAAACAACCAGTTCAACTGTAATTTATGCAATGCTTAGAGTATACCAAGTGTCACAGGAAAGTTAAAGATGATGTTAGTATATGATGAGGGTGTGTGTAGATTGGTAGATTGTAAGCAGACGATGGGCTATTTGATGAGATCTGCAGACTCTGGTATTCATGGGGATCCTGGGACCAATCCCCCAGCAAACCTCAAGGCACCACTACAGGAAGACCCTGTGGAGTGAGGAATCAGTGTAACTACTCCTGGATTGGCTCGTACATTCATTTATTATTGCTTCTTTAAGATGCCAATAGGAACACACAAGCTTAGAGTACAAATTAATTGTCATGCAGCTCCACAATCATTAAGTCCTCCATGGACCAAGGTCAAGGGCTATTTCCTCCTACAGGCTGCAAGAGGACATCTTTTCTCCCCACCCCAAAGTCACCTGCTGGCTGCTCTTTACATTTTCTAATCTCTTCTGCCTTCAAAGCAGTGAAATCCTTCTGATGCCCACCCTGTATTTTGTTTTTGTTTTGTTTTGTTTTCTCTTTTTTTCTGAGAGACATTTGGCTTTCAGTCCATGCTCATTACCAGGATGCCCCCTCTCCCACCCCACCCCACCCTGCCTGCAAAGGATTACCTGGTGAGTAGCCCTAACTCCTCTTTGTCACACAGTCTAACATAGAAAATCAGGCTCAACATCAGCCTCCTCCACTGGAATGTAACGTGGCCTCAGTGGCTGTCTAGAATCTTGGTGTAGGACTCCATGACTTCCTCATTCTTACATCTTTCATACCTTCACAACTAGTACCACATAGACCATGTTGCTAAGTTCTGCTTCCCTGAAAACAGCACAAGCCACATGCTTGTCCAGCTGGCCCTTTCTCCAGCCTCTTCCAGCTATAATGCCACATTCTGCTACTCTGACACCCCCAAGGCCACCTGCTTCCAGAGCTCTGTCTTCTTCTGCCTCCTTAGAGCCTGTTCAGGACAGTTCACAGCAGGAGCCCAAGATAAGGTCCACAGTAGCGGGTTTCCACCCTTGCAACTCAGGAAAATGGTAATTGCCACTCTGGGCAGAGAGGGGCTGGCAAACAGGATCAGTGTGGTCCATGCATCACTGGCTTGCTCTCTGGGCCCAGTCCTCCCCAAAAATTCTGAATGTCAGCCAAGCACAAACCCAGAGACAAAGGTGTGGTGAAAATGAAGGAGACTGCCCAAGTGTAGGAAATTGGTTCACACTGCCTCCATGAGCCTGTGTGGTTAGGATCAGAGATGAAACCACAAGAGAAGTGGAGCTCTAATCTAAGTGTCCCTGTGCTGCTGTGTCCCCAAGCTCCTGAGAGGGCAGCAGTTACCTAGGTAACTTGCGAAGGAAGGCCACTCTCCACATCCATCACCTTCCTGATGGTTACTAAGGTGACGGACGGCTGGGAAATGCACTCTCAGATAACAGAGGCAGAAAAATTCATCGTTTCTTTTAAGGGAAAAGAGTCCTTGGTTATCACCCCTCCAGTTTGGCTGTTCCCCTAAAGGCTGTGCTTCCTGTCTCAGCTGCAACGTCCCTGTCTGTGTGTAGAGTCCACCACAGTCTTCCTTACCTTATGACATTCCTGCAGGGCGGGCATGCTGCCATGTTGCATGGGGGTGTGACTTTATTCACTCTTCCGCCGCCTCCTTGGGGACTTCCACAAAGAGCCTCAGGAGCTGCACTAGGAAAGGCCAGATGGAGGAGGACTTCCTTGGGGAAACTGCCACCCACTTCCAGACACAAGAGTGGGGTGAACGGCTACCACCTCACTCAGTCCCCATACCCTTACTCTCTCTACTCCTTATGCATCTGAGAAAGGAAGCAGGTGGTGGTGGTGCAGGGTCCACAGAGTGGGAGCCAGTCAGCTAGCACAGCCTAGGATCAGCCTATGGACAGAAGCCATCCACTGTGCTATGTGCTGGCTCATCCGGCGCACATTCCCAACAGCAGTTTAGAGGCCTGCCCGTCATGCATTGTATTTCAGACTCCTACAGGCTTTGAATGGGACAGACAGCAAAGCCGGGTATTGAGAAAAGCTGGCACATGGGACTCGCATTGTCTTGGGGAAAAGTAGGCTTCCATGCTTGGACCTTCCAAGCAGTCCTCAGTCTGAAGGTCACCCAGCAGTGTGACTAAGCCAAGGCAAGCATGGGTGAGCTATAAGTCTCCGGGAAATGAAAATCCCTTTGTTGTCCAGCCTGGAAGGTCACACGCTGCCATTTGAGATTGCCTAGACAAGCAGAGTATCCGCCCCACAAAGGTGACAGCATCAGGGACCTAAGTCAGCATGGCCAGCATCCACCAAGAATGCAGCATTGAGCAAAGGCAGCATCCGATCACAGACAAATGCCATTGTGATCACAATGGCCTACAATAAAGAGGTGCTTGTTTGAAAGGCCACCAACCAAGCTGGCCTGGAAGGAGAAGTTAGGGCCCAGCAGAGTACCAGGCCCTAACTTCGCAGGGCTACCGACCCTCCTCAGCTTCTCTATGGTGGGTAAGATGTAGCAAGTCTCCTTGTGCAAGACACGTGTGTTCTACTGCAGCTGTGCACACTGACTTGACAAATAGGCACCTGTAGGCCATGTTACAGAAGACTGATCACTGCATGTCCCTTAGCCAATCAGTACATAGCCTTGTTCTGTGTGTGTGCGCGCGCGCACATATGTGAGAGAGAGACACAGAGACAGACAGAGACAGAAAGACAGAGAGAGAGACAAAGAGGCAGAGAGACAGAGACAGAAACATCTGTTTACAAACACCTTATTGGACACATATTGTTGCAGCCCAGTCACCTAGCCCAAACGAGACAAATCTAATTCACATTTTGTCTGTGACACATCATGGCCTTCTTGTGCTTAGAGATACTTCAACTCTGTCAGGGCCACCAACAGCAAAATCAATGAAAAAAGAGCAGAATGCATTAATAACGTCACTACACAGACCTCAACTGGTATGTCTACAGTGTGAGTAAAGACAAGGAGTCAGGGATCTGTTACTTTGTCCCACCACAGCCAGGAACACATATATCTGTGACTGGAATTTTCCAGCACTCTGCACCTGAAAATGACTTCAAAGGTACCCCAAGGACTGGTTTATGAACTGAAAATATATTTGAGCAAGTAGGTGCATTCGCCTAGGACCTTGACTCCCTGGCCTCAGGATGAAAATGTGACTCCGCTTGGTCATATGCGTCCTTCATGATATTCCAAATGTAGAGGAAGAGCCCTTCTGCCCCTCTGGAATCATGGGATGTAGCAACACAAAAGCAGGTGGTGTGGTCTTGCCCACGTGTTTGGGGGAAGTAAGGGGGTGGGGCAGACTTTTGTTTGCAAACCTGGGTCAGCAATACTGGAAAAAAAAAATACTACTTTGGATGGGGCAGTTACCCATGCTAACAAATTGCCCTTTTTTTTTTTTTTTTTTGCTCAAAAAGAGCTTATATTACCTAGAACCAAGACTTCTGCTGATCTATGTGGCCTTGGCCTGGCAAAGGCCCACTATTTAGACAAGGAGCCTTGCTCACTGAGATGGATGGAAACTTGAATCAAACCATACCACAGGCTGAGCAGGTGTTCAGTCAAACCTACTGAACAGAGGAGCCACATCTTGGTGTTCCCCGTCTGCCTGGCAGGCTGAGAAGGCATGCCCCATCTCTACGGATGCGGATGCATTGGCAAACTTCTGCTCTGAAGGCGGAGACAATCCAGAAATCAGACACGAAAGGCTCCCGGTACTGTGAAACCTGCAGGTAAGTCAGCCAAGTCCCATGGAGAAAAGTCTAGACTGGAGCAGCATGCAGCCAATGTCTCGGTTACTGTGACATTTGGGTTCTGGGAAGGCTTTTGAATCTCCCTCACACACAGCACCTCACAAGCAGACTGCCTCTGCTAACTCTCAGATGCTAACAGTCATGTGTGGGAAAACAAACAATTCTGCAAGCAATGTCTTCCAACTGACTTGCCTTCTGCGTGCTCTGTGGGTTGGTTGCTTGTCTCGTCGCTGTGACTAACACCTGGCAGAAGCAGTTCCAGGGAGGAAGCATTTATTTTGGCTCACAGTTGAAAGGCATAGGGTCCATCATGGCGGGGAAGACATACAGGCAAGAGCATGAGGCAGCCGGTCCCAAGGCATCTAGTCAGGAATCAGAGTGAGAGGCGGAAGTGGAGCCAGGACAATGCCCAACCTCAGTGGCTCAGGTCCTCCAGCTAAGCCCCACATTAAGGCCAACACCCAGCTAGAAATGTAGAGTTCCAGCAGAGGTATACCACATCCAAACCACTGTGTAAAGAGAGGCAACCTTTCAGGGAGAACACGGTGCTTGACTCCCACACTGAGTAGAAAATGGCCCCCGAAGCATAAGCTTTCTCAGTGCCAAGTGAACATGTACAGATGATAAGTTGGTGGGATGACTACTAGTAGCCAGAGCCCCCACTGCCATCACAAAACCCAATCTGCACCACCTCGGTCGGGGCTTCTGCATTTGGTAAACAATAGTATCCCTGCACAGCACAAGACAGGGCTCTCCCTTTCAAACTACACAGCTCAATTTCCCCCACAAAACAGCTCAGCAGGCATTTGTCAGTCAGGGAGACAGTGTAGCCAAGCGCAGGATGGGGCTGGCTAGGCACAGACAGCAAAGCAGTGAGAGGCTGGGGACCCAGCTCAGCCACAAGCCACCTGTGCTGGGTCCCTAGACTCTGAAAGACTAGACTGGTCCATCTCTAGATGGCACAGGCCAAGGGAAGCCAGACAGAGGAAACTCTTTAGCCTCTTCTAGCCCTCTGGGTAGGGTAACACACTAGAAAATGCTGTCGAGAAGAGCAGAAGGTTTGTGTTTCATTGTTATGTATCAACAACTGTCCCTTTGAACTCTCTGGAAACAACTTGGCCATGAAGCAGAGATTCTACAGCAAAAATAGAGAAGGTCATCATAGAAATGAAAATCAAAACCACAGCAGATGCCACCACACCATTACAATAGCTCTATCAAAGATAGATGGTGAAAAGTGTTGGCAAGGATGTGACAAAGACGAAGCTCTCCTGCTATTGACGGGAGTGAAACCAACTCAGTGTGGAAGAGTACAAAAGTGCATACTGTAATCCTTCAGTCCCTCTCCTTGGCATGTTTAGGAGACAGCTATCCACCTGTGCTCACTGTGGCATTATTCACTCATTCCAAGAAATAGAAACAAGTGTCTGTTGACAGATGAGTGGAAAAATAAAAATGTGGAACTTGCACACAATAGATTACTCACCAGTTAGTGAGTGAAATCCTGTCAATTGCAGCAACACTGGCGGAAGTGAGGAACACGATGCTAAATGCAACATGCAAAGCTCAGAAATGCATCTTCTGTGTTCATTTGATGTGTGGACACTATGAAAGGGGGTCTCATGAAGTTGAAAGTAGAATGGTGCTTACTGGAGCTTAAGACAGAGAGAAGAGAGGGAGAACTCAGCCAATGAGGACTAGGTTTATTTAGATGAGAAGAGTAAGATCTGCTGTGCATCAGTGCACAGGCATGACTGCCATTGATAACAGTGTGTAGAACATTGCAGAACAGGTAGAACGGAGGGTGGAGAGGCAACTACTGAAGGTTATGGAAATGCTTATAATCTTGATTCCATCCTCAAATGTATTCATGCACCAAAACATCACGTTTACCACTTAAGTACATACAATTGTTATAAAATAATGAAATAAAAAAATTAGAAGCAAGCCACCCTCATTGCCACCACCACAACTAGCACATTCATCTCCACCATTATCTCTATGACCTCATCCATACTGGAAACGCCACCTCCATCTCCACCACCACCTTCACCTCCTCCCCCTCCTCCACCACCTTCCTATGGGCAGTGCCTCTTCCAGGGAACCCTGAATGTGGCCTAAATGTGGATGTCTCTTGCCCTTCTGGAATATGTTCTTGGGTAAAGAATGAGTTAGATAGCCATCATGCCCACATGGAGGCTGTAGGACGTTTCCACACAGTGGAGAAGGGTCTAGATCAAGCACATCTCCATTCCAGGAACCATCTGGAAGGACCATGTGCCACTGGAAAATACTCAGGCCTCACAAGCCCAGCAGCTTTTTCTGAGAACCTGGTGTGCCACACGGGAACAACTCCATGCTGCAGCCTATTTCTGCAGGGTGTCCTTGGGCCAGCCCTCCCCTCTCAGCCTTGTACATTCCTCAGTCTTTGCCCCATGCACTCCCATGTTTGCCTAACTCCAAGGCCTCCCTCCCTCCCCTCTTGGCTTTGTCTTAAGGGTTCCCAGAAGGTCAACTTCCCCTACCCTCCCCCACCTCTCCAGTGGAAGGTAGGCACAACCTCACTGATAACACATCCTCCTGTGTTAGCACAGCTCCAGGGGCAAAGAGCAGAGGCTTAGCCACCCAAACAACTCCGGGTGAGCAAACTGTGCACTAAAGACATTCAGGGGCCAGAGACCTTCCAGGCTCACAGCCACTCAGTGAGAAGTAGAGATAAGGCAGTGGGGTCCCAGCTACTGCAGGACTTCCCCATCCTGCATGGGGCTCTTTGTATCTCACAGCTGGCCCCAGGAAGGCCCCTTTATAGAGGTCCAAGGTTGTATTAAAGACTGGGAAAAAAATGTCTCTCAGCCCCCAAAAGTAAACCACTCATGAATGTGCAGCTTTGAGAATTTTACAGGGGGATTTACTTCCTTCTTATCTCCACAGAGGAAGGCAAGGCAAGGCCTGGGCAGGCAGGCAGGTGTCGCATTCCTCAGAACAGCAGGTGGGGGCAATCACTTTTTCTCTGGCCAGTATTGGCTCAAGGGAGGAAAGAGTCTATGGTGCCACCCTACTGGGAACCACCTCCCACCAGGCACCCTGGGCAGTAGGCAGTAAACAGACAACAGGGACTTTGGAACCAGAGTTGGGTCCAACTCTCACCCCTGCTGACTACTTTGCTTCTGAGCCTCAAGTCCTCTGCAGTGCAGCAGAGATGGGAATATGAACATCAGAAGACCTAAAATGAGACTACAAATATATATATGAAGCTCTTAGCCCTGGAAGGGGCTCCCAAGAAATCTTCAACATGGCCAAAGGCTTTCTAGCGAAAAGGGTCAAGAGCTTGGTTTCAAATCTCATCCTGTTATTTAGTAGCTTGAGTACAAGAGCACAGGATTGAAAGACATCCCAGGATTCAAGACCTTCCTGCTGAAACCCTGAAGTCCAGGAAAACTGAGGTGAGGGGGCTGCTCCACTTGCCATGGCATTTAAGCTTCCAAAATTCTATTTTGTCCTGTAGGGAAAAGATGGCCTCATCTAGGCTCAAGGAAGGAGAGAGCCACCTCCCACAGGGCGCACAGGTGGTGAGGCAAGCATTTGTGAGTGTCTCTCCTCACTAAGCAAGAACTTCCCCAATGAGTAGGGACACCACTCAGGTTGCTGTTGGAGCTGATGCTACACCCACCCCTCGTGGAGAAGAGTGACTAGTGGCTGAGGGGTTTCTTTAGAGGTGATGGAAACATGTAAGAATGGGTGGTGATGATGGCTCATTCCTCTGGAGATAACACAAAAAGCACCTCAAAATCACATCCTGGAAAATGGTACATGAACTGTATCTCCATTGAAAAACCTAAATAAACCAGGCATTGGGGAGACGGCTCAGTCAGTAAAGCGTCCGCTCCACAAGCTCAAAGACTTGAGTTTGGTCCCAGAAGCCACGTAGAAGAACCAGGTGTGGCGGCACACACTTGTAATCCCAGCGCTGGAGAAGCAGACAGGAAGATCCCTGGGGCCCAATGGACAGTCACCCTAGCCTAATTGGTGAGCTCCAGGCCCATGAGAGACCCTGCCTCACCAAACAAGGGGGATGACACCTGGGACAACTTGAGACTGACACTCCACAGACACACACAAACAAGCATGGGTGCCTGCATACACAGATGCACACATACATGTGAATATTAATTAACTCATTAATTCATTCATTAAGATAAATCTATAAGGGCCAAAGTAATTTCAAGTCACAGTATAACCTTCAGTCTGGAAGGTTCTTCTAGTTACCTGGCTGTAAAGACCAAGTTAGCTTCCTGCACAGCTCTTTCCACCATCTGTTGATATTTACATGTTTCTTTAGTGTCTGTTTCCCTACAGGCTTGGAGCTCTAGGCTATCTGGCATGGCTATTTTCATATGCTGTAACTATCAGATCCCTTAGGTCATGCTTGCTCAGTACACCCTGACCACATCAGTGGATGGATAAGTGAGTGGGCAGGTAGATGCAGGAATGGGTAGATGGGTGCATGGGTAGACTGATGGATGAATGGTTGATGAGAATATGGATGGATATGTAGGTAGGTGGGTGAAGGGATGGATAGGTGGGTGGAAGGTAGATGGATAGGTGGGTGGATAAATACAGGGATTATATGTGGGGGTAGATGGATGAGTGGATATGTGAATAGATAAGAGGGTGGCTGATGAGTGGGGATGTGGGTTAGTAGGTGAATGGGTGAATGGATGCATGAATACATGGAGAGATATGTGTGTGGGTAGATGAATTGATTAGTCACTGGATGGATGAGTGGATATGTAGATAGAAGGATGGATGGATAGATGGATGGATGGATGGATAGG
>CABHPR010157595.1:23825-37272 GCA_902168415.1 Peromyscus melanophrys | reverse complement strand
TAAGGCCATCTTTAGACTCCAGCCAGGTACAGCTGGGACAAAAATCACCCTATGTCAATACCTCTATGGGGATGTGAAGTTGGCCCCAGGAGGAGTCAGAAATCACTATTGGCCCAGCAAGAAAAAAATATATAAGGTATTTTCACATATCCAGCCCTGGTTCCTGTCATCAGACCTAGAAAACTAAGAGAAAAAAAACTACACTGGAATGAGTTTTGAAATGCTAAATATTAAAGGGAAGGACACATAATATACAGAATATATAGGAAGCTCAAAAAAATCAAAATAACAAAATAAATGACCGTGGAAGTGGGCATCTGGCATGCCCTGTATTGGAAGGGGCTCAATATAATTAATCAGGAAAGAGAAGAGTATAAGTACCTCTGACTAGACTGGGTATTATCAAAAGCATAATAGATAGTAAGTACTGTTGATGATGGAGAAAGAGGAGCTGTGCATACTGTTGGTGGGACTGTGAGTTAGTGGAACTATTACCAAAAAAAAAAAAAAAAAAAAAACTGTATCTAATCTAAAGCACTAGGACAACTCAAATCAGAATCACCACAGGAACACTAACCACATTATTTGGTGCTCATAAAGAATTGTGTTTAATTGTGTGTTTAATAGATGTCTATACACTCAGGTTCATTGCAACACTATCCATTCACAAAAGCCAAAAACTTCAATCAAGCCAAGAGTCTCTGAACTGAGTTGAGAAAATGTGGTACATATGTGCTGTTGAACACTATGCTGCAATGAATAAAGAACAAAATCCTGTCATTTGTCACAACTTGGGTTGAACTGGAGATCATTATGTTAAGTAAAATAAACAGGGCTCACAAGATAAGTGCCATTCAGTGTCACTCATGTAGATCCAATACAACTCATCTCTTGGCTGTTAAGAGTAAATAACAATTGCCAGAGACTGGAAGAATATTAGAGAAGAAGGAAAAGAAGAAAGTTTGATGACAGTGTGCACTGCACTGAATAGGGATAAGAATTTCTATTATGCTATTATTATCTTTACAATAATTATGTGAGGGCTGGAGAGATGGCTCAGAGGTTAAGAGCACTGACTGCTCTTCCAGAGGTCCTGAGTTCAATTCCCAGCAACCACATGGTGGCTCACAACCATCTGTCATGATGCCCTCTTCTGGCCTGTAGGGACACATGCAGGCAGAACACTGTATACATATAAATAAATAAATAATAATAACTTTAAAAATATTAATAATAATAATTATTATGTGAATCATCCATGCTCTTTGATAGGTAGGATCAGCACAGTAAAAATGGCAGTCTTACCAAAAGCAATCTACATATGCAATGTAATCCCCATCAAATTCCCAATGCAGTTCTTCACAGACCTGGAAAGAGTAATACTCAACTTCATATGGAAAAACAGAAGGTTCAGGATAGCCAACACAATCCTGTACAATAAAGGAACTTCTGCCATCACCATCCCTGACTTCAAGCTCTACTATAGAGCTATAGTAATACAAACAGCTTGTTATTGGCATAAACACTGACACATGGACCAATGGAACTGAATCGAAGACCCTGACCTTAATCCACACACCTATGAATACCTGATTCTTGGCAAAGAAGCCAAAATTGTACAATGGAAAAAAAGAAAGCACCTTCAACAAATGGTGCTGGCATAACTGGATGTCAACATGTAGAAGAATGCAAATAGATCCATATCTATCACCTTATACAAAACTCAAGTCCAAATGGATCAAAGGCCTCAACAGCTACACTGAACCTGATAAAAGAGAAAGTGGGAAGTAGCCTTGAATGCATTGGCACAGGAGACAACTTTCTAAATATAACACCTATAGCACAGACACTGAGAGCAACAATTAATAAATGGGACCTCCTGAAACTGAAAAGCTTCCGTAAGGCAAAGAACATGGTCCACAAGATAAAACAGCAGCCTACAGAATGAGAAAAGATTTTTACCAACCCCACATTTGACAGAGGGCTGTTCTCCAAAATATATAAAGAATTAAAGAAACTAGACATCAAAATATCAAACAATCCACAGAGTAAAAAACAATGCCATCATGAGTTTTGCAGGCAAATGGATGAAACTAGAAAAAGTCATCCTGAGTGAGGTAACCCAGACCCAGAAAGACAAACACAGTATGTACTCATTCATAAATGTATATTAGATGCAAAGCAAAGGATAAATAGGCTACAACCCACAACCCCAGAGAAGCTAGGTAAAAAAGAGGACCCTGGGAGGGACATGCATGGATTGCCCCAGGGAGGGGAAAAGGTTAAGATCTCCTAGGTAAGATGGGAGGGGGGAGTAGAGGAGAGGAAATGGGGGTTAGGAACACAAGGGCTTGAGATGGCCAAGTTCAGGGAGAGACAGATAGGGAGAATAATGAAAGAGATATCTTGACAGAATGAGCCACTATGGGGTTAGGGAAAATCTGGTGCTAGGGAAATCCCCAGGAACCCATAAGGATGTCCCCAGTTAAGACTCATAGCAAGTGGAGAGGGTACTTGAACTACCCTTTCCCTGTACTCAGATCAGTGACTACCCTAGCTGTCATCATAGAACCTACATCCAGCAACTGATGGAAGCAGATGCAGAGACCCACAGCCAAGCACCTGACCAAGATCCTGGAGTTCAGTTGAAGAGAGGGAGGAGAGACTATAACAACAAGAGGGGACAAGACCATGGTGCGAAAAACCACAGAGACAGTTGACCCAAGCTAGGGAGAGCCCATGGACTCTGGACTGACAGCTGGGCAGCCTGCATGGGATGGCACTAGGTACCTTGAATGAGGGTGACAGATGTGTGGCTTGATCTTTTTGGAGTCCCCTAGCAATCAGACCAGGACTCATCCAGAGTATATGAACTGGCTTTTTTGAGCCCATTCCCTATGGTGCCGTGCCTTGCTCAGCCTTGATGCAGAGGGGATGGGCTTGGGCCTGCCCCAACTTGGTATGCCAGCCTATGTTGACTACCCAAGGGAAGACTTAGCCCCCTATGAGGAGTGTGTGGGCATGGGATGGGGAGAGGTGGGGGGAGTGGAAGAATGGGAGGGAGGGGAAACAGTGGGTGGTATGTAAAATGAAACAAAAACACTTTAAATAAAAAAGTAAACCTTAAAAAAAAAGAAAAAGAAAAGCTGACAAGAAACAAGCCAAGCTATGGCTGGACATTTATAAGTTTAAAAAATTATTTTATAGTTTTAAAAGGACTCTGTGTATTTTTAATCATAAAGAAATTATAAAAGTTTGAGATGAGCTTACCCTAATTTAAATGTGTACATGTGTGTATGTGTGTGTGTCATACCTTAAAGTATACATGTACATTTTTATGTGTCAATGAAAAAAACTTTTAACAGTTGTATTGCAAAATGCAGTCCAGTTTGGAAAACTTGTAGGAAAACTTCCAGAGCATTCTAGAATAGTCTCACAAAACTACCTTTCTGTTCTTCCCTCTTTTCTTTATCAGTGTGTTTTTCCTCCATTTCCCTGAATATGGGGCTCCCATATGTTCTAACTTTGGCTTTATATTTCATGCCAAATCTGCTTCTTCAGATTCTAGTGATGCTGTGCTGGCTGTCACTGCCAAATGTGGATTGGCATCTTGACCTCATGCCCTGACTCACAGGTCTGATTTCGGGTGCCTGGATGCTTTTCCAGTAATTTATTCTTTACACATACAAAGGGAATTCCAGTCTGCTGGTGCTCCAGGTAAGACACTTATTAATGGCAAGATGATCTGATCTTCCAGTTACTGATGTGGGACACTATACCATCTCAAATCTACCAGCTACCCAGGGGCTGTGAGCCTGGCCTCAGCTATTGCCTTCTCAGCCTGGACCCAGTTTTTGCTATTGTTGTTTTTTGTTTTTTGTTTTTTTTTTTCAGTAACTTAGTTCACCTCTCTCCAAATCTGTTTCTTCTCAAGGAGAAGACTTAATAAGTATTTGCTCATTCTGAGATGGCCTTTTTGTGGCTGTGGTTTTGTTGTTTTTGCTTATTATTTACCTCCTGTAATAATTCCATCAAATAAGAAAATGTTTCATGGAGATGGAAGATGGACATTCAAACAACACTATAGTGGGTACTTCCTTGAGACCCACAGAACATCAGTGTGAAGGCTTCAGACCAGGTTTCTCTATTTAAAAATTAAAAAATGATTGTAATACTTCAAAAGCATTTTCTCTAAATTTGAAAGAGGTCAGGTTCTCAAAGGCGGTGGATGGGGCCCAGGAGGTGGAGGAAAATGTCCGGTCTAGCCTTTTATGAGGTGCAATATTGCAATACAGAAAAGAACTGGGGAATTTGACTTAATGAGGTGACAAGATTGGAAAAAAAAGTTTTCTTTCTTTTTAAAAAAAAATTATAACTTCTGAAATGTTTATTGATTGAATATTTGAATGAATGGAACAAATAACCATGTGACAGAGATAAAAATATCTTCAGAGAGCAAACTGAATGCCGGTCTTGCCAAGCATCCTGGAAGTTAACTCTGGTCTACACAGCTGGCAGAGCTGAAGCAGCTGACAGGAAACAACGTGTGTCCATCCAAGACTGAGTCCACCTTAAATGGTTACATTACTGTCATTTTTTTTTATAATACAGAGTTGGCAGAGCCTCAAGGTGCCCCAAACATTAGCCATCTATTGCTAACATTGTGGAAATCAACCCCCCAAATAATTAATTCTGGTAATTTCTATGGTTTGAGTCAGGCACAGGTCAAAGCTTCCACATCAAATCACTGCTAAGCTGTTTTCATGGGCTGTAATCTCTGAAGGCTTGAGCACTCTCTGATGGAGGAGGCTCTATATTCAAGCTTAGTTATGGTTGTTGCCATACCTTGGTCCCTTGCCATGAGCACCTGTTCTCTAGGGTTCCCTTTTAACAGGCCAGCTGGCTTCCCTCTGGGTAAGTGATGCAAGAGACAGTGAAAAAAATTCCCTGGATGAACACTACTATCTATTTATAACCTAATGTTGTATGTGACAACCTATTATATCTGTGATATTTTATTCATTAAAATCGAGTCATTAAAATCCAGTCCATCCTCAAGCAGAAGAGATAACCCAAGGGACTCTGGAGGGAATGGTTACATAAAGGTAGGATTATGGGGGCTCCAAAGGTACCAGACTAGGAGAAAAACATCCACTGACATGCATCTTCCCAGGAGTAATAGCTTGACTCGGTTGAGCTTCGTAGAGGCTCTCATTTCAGTGTAACCCCATCTATCATGGCTAATAAAAGACTGAGTGGGAGATAAAACTGAACTGAACCATTCAAAAGCAATCATGAAAGCAGATGAAGAAAGTGGCGTGTTATAATACATCAACACACTACTCAGATATGCTCACAAGAGACCGTGATAATTTGGTATATTCTTCTCAACATGACTATGTATCTTTTATTTGAGCTTTAGTCTCACATGGTATCAAATGCCATTAATAGTCCTAAATGATGTCAGTGTGATAGAATCTTTCTCCACAGCAATTATCTAAGGCTGCCTATATGATGAATGTTCAAACATGCCTAGGAACTTTACAGACAGATGGTTATTCGGATCCTCCTACAGACTGTTGGCATGAGAGGGAAACTCACAGCTTCCTGTGATCTCCCTTGCCTCTACTTCTCCCCAACAACCCTCCACCCCCGCTTAGCGTCGAAGTTCATTTTAATTGTTTTTCTCACACCTCAGGTTTGATCATCAAAAGTAGGTCACTGACATCTAAAACACTCACGGTAGCTCTGTTCCCACAGTGTGAAATCAGACAGTTTAAAAGCATTCTCAGTGAAAGCCTGCATTGAGACCAGAAACATCCAGTTGGATGTGCTTAAGGAGAACCCAGGGAAACAGGTCTCACCACTCCCTCACTGACCTAGAATAAGACAATGGTGTTCCATGATGTCTTCTCCACACAGCTGGAATGAAGGCTGTGTTTGCCCATTACACCACGTCTCAGTCCAGCCCCACCCTCAACCCCCAGCAGTTAGCTGCTCTAATCTGTCTGCCATATTTCAGTGTTAGGATTTGTGCTCAAACTTCAAGCCAAAGAAATATATTGAGTCAGATAGTGTCCCTCTGTAATTCCCATGGAACCGGAAGCTGGAAAACTGGCCTTGTTCAGAAACTGACTCTTTACAGAAAGTAATCAAATTAAGAAGAAATGGCGGTGGGTTAGTTAGACTGCATCCTAAATCCAGTACAAATGATATCTTTGGGTGAAGCAGAGAATTTGGACACAGAGACCCAGCACAGAGGAGTGAAGCTGTGTGAAGGCAGAATCTGCCTGGAGTTTTGTGTACATCATCCAAGAATGTCAGCAACTACTCAATGGCCCCTCCGAGCCTTCCAACACATAACAACACTCCACCAAAGTCTAGGACCATGTCTTTGTTCTGCAAGCCCTGTGAAACTCAAGAGAGAAGAAGAGACATCACAAGTCTGGCTGCCTTCTTCACTCACTCACCCTGCTCATCCCAACCTCTAATCTCTCCAGCTGCAGTCTCTCACATTCAGCCCCAGCCCAGGCACATCCCTGTCTCTTACTCTAGCTCCAGGCCTGCATCTGCCTCCTTCTCAGTCCCACAGGCCAGTGGGATGAGTAATGCCCCTCTAAGTCAGATGGCAGGCAGGAAGAGCTCCCCGCCTTGTCCCTCCTCTCTAGTGCTCCCAGAGGCTTTGAAAGCAAGGGTTATTGTAGTTCCAAGCAAAATCCCTTCTGGTACAGAGCCTAAAAATAGTCTGACAAAAACAATATGCTTTCAAAAGATCTATAGGATTATCCGTTCTTTCTCTTCCCTATTTGATTCCTTTATTTACTTGTTTCTTTTCTTTTCCTTTTAAACAAATCCTCCTTTATTTTATCTCTTATTTAAGAGAAAACCAAAAAACTTCAATTGTTAGAAGGAAATGTTGGATTTTTCTGGCTGTAGGCTAAGCAATAGTTCCTTAAACATGTCAGCAAACAAGCAAGAGACAAATAGTAAGTAACCTGGACTTCATCAAAACCTCTCTCTCTCTCTCTCTCTCTCTCTCTCTCTCTCTCTCTCTCACACACACACACACACACACACACACACACACACGTATATAAAATCTTCATTATGAATGAGATATCAATCCACAGAATGAAAGAAAATATCTGCAAATCACATCATTAGAAAGAATTTTTAGATAGAACATAGAAAGAATTTAATTCTTGCAAATTAAAAAAGAAATTCTTGATGGGTAATGAAGACTACACTTATCTGTGGGCATAAGGACAAATGTTTATACATTAGGGATTATGCCGGTTTGTAAGTTATGGGTTGGAGATTCTCCTCCAATAATCATGAGTCCACTAGCACTGAGTACTTATCTAGGTTTCCAATTCCAGGATTGATTTTCTTTTTGTTGAGTGAGTCTTAGGTCCAATTAGAGAGCTGTTGGTCACTGCCAAGGTATGTGTGCCACTACTACACCCTTAGAGTTATTGTGTCATGCCGGTCATTGATGTGGTTCATAGGTGTCATAGCTGGGTTGGACTGTGGTTTACCTCCCTCCTGTGGAAGCTTTCATGGCACATTTTAGAATCATGAAAGCTTGTCTTCAGGGAGGGGGCATTCAGATCAGCTCTAGCTCAGAGGTTCCCTTTGCAACAGATAGAGACCACTACAGAAAACCACAACAATCAAAATACAGCATCCGGAGCCCAGTCCTAACTTATACGTCTACAAAACATTTCCACACCTAACAATCTGGGAATACTGTGGAAGAGTGGGCAGAAAGACTGTAAGAGCCAGAGGACCGGGGTGTTTGCTGTAAGATTGTGTCTCCTGATACCATCAGATGCTATACCCACAAAGTCTCACCAACATGACTGCTGAAATGTGAGCTGAAGCAGAAGATGATACCAATGGACATGACAATGGGGAAAAGTCCAGGAAGCCCCAACTCTACACAAAGAACTACAGGCAACTGAAGCAAGCTGTGAGCTAGAGAGGTAGTGTTCTCCAGGGAAGAGCACACCAATTTGTTTTCTAGTGTCTAATGGTCAGTCCTGAAAACATACATATGAGCAGCACTATACAAACAGAACAAGTTATATTTAGGAATATATATAGATAGATAGATAGATAGATAGATAGATAGATAGATAGATAGATAGATAGATTATATAAATATGTTAATGATGTGACTTGCAAATAATTTCTTCCATTCTGTGGATTGCTTTCTCATTTTCTTGATGGTCCATACACACACATTTATATATATATAATATTATTTTGATGAAGTCCAAGTTAATTATGCTTTTGTTTGTCTCATGCTTGTTTGCTGTCATGTTTAAGAAACTACTATAGACGCACATACATATTAAACATATATATGTGCAATAACAATTAATATAAAAAGGTCTTGAATTTGAAGGGTAGTGGGGAGAGGTGTATGAGAGCATTCAGAGAGAGGAAAAGGAAGTAGAAATGCTGTAATTAAGTTATAATCTCAAAAAAATTCTCGAGTATAAATTGAGCAATGAATTTGTTACAGATTTCCTCGAAGTTCCTAATAAACTCAGAAAAGGTTGATGGAATTTATATTTATATATTGGAAATATAATTTGAAATCTAACATACCATTTAATATCCAATGGGAAAGCTATAGTTTAAAAAAATGGACAATAACAATGTGGGGAAGAAGGAACCAGGACCCTCTGCAGAGTTAGTGGGAGTTTAAAATGGTGCAGTCATTTGAGAAAACCATTTGTAAAAATGTTATGCATGGCATTGCCATATGATGGAACAACTTCCCAAGTCACATACATAAGAGAAACAAGAAATACACCCACACAAAACATATATATATTTATGTCATGGTTATAGAGAACAGCCATGGAAGCTACCTAGATGTCCTATCAATTGAAAACTGTGTATATAATGAATGTGTCTACCCATAAAGTTGAAACATATGGGACATTGAAAAATACTTAAAGGTACTGATGCGTTTCACAATAGGAAACTTGACAATATTTTATCATGTGAAACCAACAGCGAGAAGAGACCACAGACTGGTTGATTTATATGAAATGCCCAGAACAGGAAAATATTTACAGTCTAGAAGTAGGCTACAAGATGCTTAAGACTTCTGGGAGGGATGCAGAGAATGAGCACAGGATTTCTTTCAGGGATTATGCACATTTTCTGAAATTAAGTGGCATACTGTGTGTGTAGTTCTATGAACATGGTACACCAAAAGAGTGCAGTTGAAGACCATTGTTATTTAAAGTCACATATTGGAGAGCACAGTGAACTGTGAGTACATTACCTTAACATTTTTGTAGTTGTTGATGTGACCAAAAAAAAAAAATCAGAGGGAAGATTTTAAGGGAGGACAGGCTTATTCTGCTTCATAATTCAAAGGTATAGTCATGACTTGGTAGAGTCGAGGCAGCAGGGGCCTGGCGCAGCTGGTTACATTGCATACAGAGTCAGGAAACAGAAAGATGAATACAGAAAACCAGCTCACTTTCTTCCTTTCATTTAGTCCAAGACCACAGCTCATGGAAATAGCTGCCTACATTAAGAGAAGACCTTCCTAACACACTTAACCTATTTACTTCCTCACAGACATGCATGGGTGTTTGTTTCCTAGGATTTCCTAGATACTGTCAAGCTGACCATATTAACCATCACAATGAGCCATTCAAAATAATTTTTGTGTAATTCACTGTATTTTAAACATGTATTTAAAAAACAAATTGTCTAGAGAAATTAAGCCCTTCAAATGTTGGTAGTGGAAAGGTGTATCTTAGTAAGCAACCAATAAAGGCAAGCATTTTTCAAGTGAAAAAGAAAATTTATAAAAATCACTTTCATTTAGTTCAAATTTTGGAATAAAACTTTTCTTGGTACCTATCTCATGGTTATGACCTAGCTACCAGGTCCTCTGTCAGCAGGTGTCTGCATATGAGGTTTTTATATCTCTGTGTAGCAGCTCACCCATGCCTAGCTTTTTTTTTTCCATGCCCTTCCTACATCACTTTAGACTTAAGACAATGAGTGTGAAACACAGAAAAGATGATTTGCTTGTCCTTGCTAGCAATGTTTGGAAAACAGCAGTTCTGTGAGCTGGAATTAGGGATGATTCCAACAGAGTGATGTCATACTTTAACAGAGACTTCTGGGGTTTCATGCTTGAAACAGGAATCTGGAAACCCGGGTGTCTGCTATTTCCACTTTAAAAAAAAAAGTTGTGATGCAGTATAATTTTATTTTTGGTATATTAGTTTGTTTGACTTACCTAAACTAAAGCATTTCTACTTTCTTGAGTTTAGAATTAGGTCCCTAGAATTTGAAATTTTCTTTCAGTTAGTGGAATGTAAATATGAATCAAAAGGACAATCCTTTGCCATGTATGAATTTCAATGTGTACAATTTCATGATACTCACAGGGAGCAAGATCTATCATGTTCTTGTGTTTGAATACTAAAGATTCCACATGCTAGACACTGCCCCATGGTGAAGGGAGGCTGGGGACATTTCCATGGGGGGAAAAAAACACAAAGAAACAAAATATGGGGGTTAGTGGGCAAAAAGTGATCTCATGGAGATAAAGAAAGAGGCTGAATTTGTAAGCATAATGAACTCCTGAATTCCATAAAAGCATAGAAACATTCTATTTTCCTCTTCCAAAGAATATGGGAAACACTTCCTCCCCAGGTCTCTCAAGCACTGTTGTGGAATTTTCCTTTTGAAGATTTTAAAGGCCCAAATTTTCCAGCAGGAAGATCCCTTTGAAGTCAAGCTCTGAGCAGTGTCAAAACACATGGGAAACAACCAAAACCATGTAAAAGACTCTTAAAGTGCAGAAAACGCTTTTCTAAAATAATGGCTGGAGGGACCATGGGGTTATGACGGAGCAGTATGACAGATGTTGGTGGTGTTGGCTGTTTGTTTTGATTTGGAGGAGAGAGAGAGACCTCGAAAATCTGAGTTACTTTTCTTCTTAACAAGAACTAAATTAGTGATTTCACTTGCTCCAGTTTAGACATAAGCATTTTCAGATTTATTCTCTCTGTTACTTAAAATAACCTTCCACTCTGAAGACAGAATTTCTGGAAGTGTTTAAATTTTTATCCACTTATATAGTTTCCAGATTTGATTTTATATATTATTTTATGCACAATTCCCCCAGGTACTCCAGAAAATTAAAATAGCACAGAAAATTAATAGCTATTAAAATTCGTTAGAGCTTGAGCAGGGTCAACTGGCATGTATGATTGGTGGCTGAAAAAGATGTGTCCACGAATTTAGAGGGCTCATAAGATCTGATTTCATTAAAATGTTTATAAAAATCGATTTGTACTTCTTCCTATTAAATCCATTAATTGCTTGGGACAGACCTATCCAGTAGTTCTGGACTGGAGATAAATGAGTAAAAACTTCAGAAGGCTGTAGAAAAATACATGCATAATAGGTTTTCAACTCTTGTTGAGTGTTTTTGCTTATCCATCCTACTGACATCTGAAATCCAAAGTATATCAAAAGTAATGTCTATTTATCTACATCTTATTCCTAGTCTCCAGCCTTTCCTCTCTGGTCTTTATCTCTGTATATGCTGCAATTTTCTCCATAAATCAGCAAGTGTGAAGACTTGTGATCCTGTGTCCTCTCTTGCATACTCTACTTTCCTGTTGGTCACTTGGGATACATTGGACTTCTGTTTATGTTTCCTATGCAAATACAGCTGTACTTCAGCATCAGAATTACATATTTCTCAGAATATTTTAAGTTCTCTTTTGTAATCAGATGTATCCTGTCCCAGCTGCCTGATTCCAAAAACATGCAAGCTACTTCCCAAATAATTGACTCAGAGGCTTAATATTGCTTCTAAATGCTTAATCTATAGCTCAGGCTTATTATTAGCTAACTTTTACATTTCAAATTAGCCCATATCCCTTATTATGCTCTGCCATGTGGCAGTGCCTTTATTGGCATGGCACATTAATCTCCTGCTCCCTCTGCTTCTGGCTGGCAACTCCTGACTCCACCCTTATCCTTCCCATCATTCTTAGTTTGGTCACCCCACCTATACTTCCTGCCTGGCTACTGACCAATCAGCATTTTATTAAACCAGTTCTAGTGACAAATCTTTACAGTGTACAAGAGGATTATCCCACAGCACTCTTTAGTTAGTTCATTGTTGATATATGTATTTCCTTCCAAATACACATCATCAGGTTCTGGGGAAAAAAAAGAAGAAGCACATTCTGAAGTCAAATGGCAGCTCACACTTGTAACCTCAACACTTGAGAGGCTGAAGCAGCATTGCAATGAGATTGTAGGCAGCCTGGGTGATATATAAGTACAAGACCATTCTGGTCTGCAGTGTGAGACTCCATATTATAAAACAAAATAGCAACAGCATAAACTTGGAACACATTGTTTAATTTGAAAACACAACACTTTTTATCGTTTAGACTAAGCCAACTTTCAATGCTACCTCCTTTGTTATATTCAAATTGGAAAATTCAATCCACTTTGAGCCAGTCTTTCATTTCTACGTCTGTATATGATTGGCCATGGTCATCTCTGAGCTTATTTGTCTATCAGAATGCCACCACACTTTAAAATAGATATTCGGTGATGTTTTTTACAAGTTCAAGTAACAAAATGACCACCAACTGCAGCTTTTATACTGAGCACAATTATTATCACAGATGCCAAGGAACTAGAATAAAAGTAAGTGTTGAGTTGGTTGATTCTGCAGTTCAGGGATGGACATATTAAATTAACTTCCCTGAACCCTAGCAGGCTTTTCCTCCATGATGGCAAAAGGGCTGTAGTTCATATCATCATAGCTTAGCATGACCATGGCTTAAGGCAAGAAATGACACCTTTCCCCGGCATTCTCTGGAGGCTCGCTGACTGCCTGCACCACACAGTCTGCCTAAGAGAAAGAAATAACCACAGCCGGCTTCAACAGGCAGGAATGTAATCACCCCTAAGAGGGTCATAACTGATAATTAAGACATAAAAATGGTCTCCTCTTCTTGATGTGCAAGGAGTAGCTATGAGTACATAAATAGATGTTTATCGTATCTGCGGGATTAAAAGGTATGTGGGAAGAGAGTTAAGAAAATGATGTCCTGAAAAGCTTTGAAGGGAAAGATAAGGAGATCAAGGTGTGTGAGAATTTACCCCTTGGCGAGAAAGTGGGGCACATGAATCACTTGACCTTGCATTGAAAACAACAGGAATCTCATTAGTGACTAGAGTATGATGCCTGTTGGTATTGTCTTCCGGAATGCCCAACAGAAATGGTACATGCCTTTGGAGAGCATGTTTTGTCCCCTCCACAGGGCACTGACTGCATCCTACTACCGTGATCCATATTATTACTATCTACTCTGTGCTGCTCTTTGTTCTAATTACATCTTACTCCCCTGAAGACTTATAATCTACTCCT